>JAATLQ010037740.1:0-62872 GCA_013421005.1 Heliconius erato x Heliconius himera | reverse complement strand
CCTAAAAACGTGCTTTCTATGTATATTCTGTATACCAATTATATATTTAACTAATAATATATGTTACCAATTTAAAAACTATACAGGAGCTAATATAATTTATTTTACAAAGAATATCGTGAGTACTTATCCAAACCAATTAATTAATAATTAAGGCTGTTTGTATATCTATATTTCTTAAATGAATAATCATGTAATTCAAGCGGGCAAAGCCGCGAGCAGGCCGCTAGTATAGAATATAAATTAAATATTTTACTCTTATATATAAATATATAACCGTCATACTTTTATAAAACAAGGTGTTTCCCCATAATTTCCAAATAGTCAAAATGCAATAAAATACAATATTTACATCACTACAATAAGTAAAGGGTTTTTAACGTGATGTTACAATGACATCACTAGTGACTACTACTAAAAGACTTGTAACTCTTAAAATAATAATAATATAATTCTTAAATTATGTATGTAACATGGAAGATGGGGCACAGGGGTTCCAATCATATTTGAAGGAATATCAATCAATTAATAAAAAATCTAATAATATATATAAAAAAACCCGTTACTCACACAGCGCTTGACAACCGAAATATAGTCGAATCTATAGGAAGTGTAAAATGTAGGTTCCTAGGGAAGTTAAGGTACCCTTTAAGAGAAGATTTCTAGAAATTTATGGAAACAGGAAAATAAAGTTGTAGGGATTATAGAGTGTACTCGAATAAAGTTATAATCGCTTTATTCGAGTATATATAATCGTTTTTTTTTTACTTACTACTTTGTAAATGAACACAATGTAGAGAACAGAGTAATGATAAATCATTAAATCGCTGATTTTGTGCAACAATGACGTATGTTTAGTTTTTGAGATATTGCAGGAGACGCAATAAACATTTGTAGTCGTTCTTCATACATATATGCTTTATACTTATTTGACTAAAAGTTAAAAAAATGTCAAAAATAAATAAAAAAAGAAGTAGTTAAAAGTAGTAGTTGCACCAAATTAGCGAAATTATATTTCCGAACTCCTCCGCAAAATGCTAAAAGGAAAAAGTTTTACCTATTACGTACAGCAATTTTATGTTTAGTTTAGAAATTGTACATTTGTATGATTAACGCTAAAAGGCCCTTCCGGTCATTAGGCTTATAGTGTGTTTATTTGTTATCCAACATGAAGTCAGACTTAAAAATATATTTATTATTATAGCATTCTATGTATTAAAAACAAATAAGGAAATAGTTTAAAGTTTAAAAACTGTAATTACAATATAAAATATATTTCTGTAACTATATCAATTGGATTTTAGCTTATTTTTGTATATTTTGACTATAATATTTTTTTTATCTTCCGCATGTGGGTAGACAAAGTGATAAGCAATTCCGTTAAATTTGACTCGCTATAACCAAATTTAAAAATAGAAACTTACCATAATTATGATAAGTAAAGATATATAGAGACCAGTCGTGGCGCAGGGGCACAAAATGTGTCTGTAAACGCGACTGGTTGTGGGTTCGGTCCCCACTCAAGGAAATGAAATTTTTACTTTAATTTATATTTCCATTTCTTCGCTCCAGTGTCCAGGCAAAGCGCAGCGTTGAGTTCCACCACTCAATGAAGCGCATTGAGATTTACGCCCAATATTAATAACCTATCTCCAACGTGTATCCAATCTAGAGATTGGATAGATGTATGAAACAATCTAAGATTGACGTTGGAGATAGTTTATTAATATTGGGCGTTAATTGGTTAAATAATAGATCTCGAAACATACGTGCATATACAGACTGATAAGCACATTACTCTCCTTTGTTTCGCGCATTCGGGTAAAAAATGGTATGATAAATAATTATATTCGAGTGGTGAGCGAAACTTGAAGCCAAAACAAATGAGCATTCAGTCTAATAAACTTAAACTTACACGATTTTTAATTGCTTAACATATTTTTTTTTCTATTATTTTTTGTTTCAACATTATTTATAAAAACGCTAAACAAAACCCTTCATACAGTATATAATAGAATACCTACAATGTATCAAACTCAACAAAACACCTGTATAGCGCTGAATCATCAGCTTACAATCAATTGTATGTGTCACGCATCATCTACGATGACGTACTCCCATGACAATTAGACTTATGTATAAATATTCGTGATGTTCCCTGAAGATATATATCTCTTATATATTAAATTATTATTTTTTCAGCTTCATGCTATAATCCTTCTATAGCAGGATAGGCAAAAGATACCTTGTTTTAAGACATTCTATTCCTCACTTTTCTGCCGGATCAAACAATGCGTGTTGACTGGCGAAACTCAACGCCGCCCTTTGCCTTGCTACCAGAGCGAAAAAATGAAATAATAATAAATAATAATTCCAACTTGCGGATGAGACTTGGCCCCTGCAGCACGAAACAACTCGATTTTCTAGCTCTGGGAACAAGACAAAATGGGAAATGAAACCTTAGCATTTAAAAGATTAATCGTTTGAGTGTCGCTTCACAATGAATTTTCATAAGAAATTACATAATATTTGCATAATATTTTAGCTAAACTAAAATATTTTGTACACAATATTCATATAACAAAGTTCTGTTAGTTAGTTAACTATTTCACCAAATTAAATGGCCAATATGACTTGACAATGGCTATTAATTATAATAATTAAAAAGGTGAAATACTGAAAACTTTCTTCAGAGGAAATAAAGCATCGACCTAGTAGGCGTGACCTGTGTTGAATCACGCGAGGGCACAATCAAAACGCTAATGTATTCTGCCACTGGCTTTGGATATACGATTTTGATTATATGAATATATTTATGTTGTTTTAAATAAAAAAAATGTAGCAATCATGTATCTGGTATAGTTTAAATAAAGATCAAATCGTCTTAGAAACCATAATAAAAAATATGAGGTGAGTGGACCAGGGGCACAAAAACAAAAAAATAATATAAATTTTTAATTTAATAAAATAAATTTGATATAACTTTTAATATTTTTTTTTAACGTAACACTGTATCCCGTACACAGCGGGATAGTTAGAGGGAAACCTTGGATTTCCCACTTTTCATCGAATTCTGGAGGCATTGCGTGTTACACCCTGTCCCGTTTACTGTCACACTTTGTACCCCTGCGGTACATTTTAATACATTTATAAAAAAAAATGTTTTTGAATCCAATACAACTATTTTGTATTTAGTGTGTTATGTGGCCATCTATTGTTATATAATAGACAATACCGAATGCATTTTATTGTTATATAATTATATGCCTATAGTTCAGGTCATAAGCGAGGCGTGAAGGTTGGTCTAGATTTGAATTTAAAGGTAGAGCTTCTTTTTTACGTTTTTTTTTGTACGTTACCAGAGAGGAGAAATGAAAAAATATATATTTTTTTCTCGATTGGGAATCGAACCCACAACCTATCGCGTGTATAGTCGTACGCTCTAGAGCGGTTGGAGCTTCTATTACAGTTTTTTAATACACTTTTATTAGGGCTGTAAGAAACAATGTTTTAACCACTAGAAAAAAGTTACAGTTAACGTATATGATATCAATGAGCTGATGTAATGATGGAGCCAGGATCTGAATACTGGAACTCTTCATAGGTTATTAGTAAACTATTCGAGATTAAGTTTATTCAGTTTTTAGCTTCGTGTACATTCTATAGCATTTTAAATATTTGGTATTGAAAAGTGAGTTTTTTTTAAACAATGTATTGTTTTTCCAATTATACATAGAGAATAAAATATACAATTTAGCTTAAAAGGAATTAAACTGATTTAGTTGCCAAGTTTCATGATGTAACAATTATCACAAGTGGGTCAAATTCAGTTTAGATTTTATTATTTAGTAACATAGAAACGAGTTGACCTAATAAAAGCGTATTAAAAATGGTAGAGTGATTATAAACAGGGGCAGAGGAATAATTATATTTTTTTACTTCCCTACTCCGGTAGACAAAGTGAGGCGTTGAGTTTCGCAACTTAACATTCAATGTCCGAAAGTCATTTCGGCGACCAAACTGAAAAGCTAAAAAAAATATAATATGTACGAAGGTAAAAATTCGCTTTATCTCTTTTCTCGTTATACAAACGATTTAAAATTTGTTAATTTTTAAATGCAGATTAAAGAAATTATAATCCAAAGATCTAAGACAAAATAATATTTGCTCTTTTACGATAATTAACTCCAATAATTTTAATGACCTTAATGTTAAGAAAGTCAAATCATTAAAATATTTGATAACTCGATAATTAATTATTTAAATTTTGTTCGTGCTTGAAAAGTACTTCTTTTTTAATTAGAAAGTGAATCTTCTACCTTGTTATTTGTCAGGAACATGTTTATATTTTAATTAAGTCAGTGCTTAAAATGAGGCCGTCGTGGCTCATATTATTTCTGACTGCAAAAGCTATAGGCTTATGGGTTCATTCCGCACTCGTGTGAATTATTATATTTAAATTGGTTGTTCTGGTAGATACGGCCCTTTGTAGATTTCCGCCACCTAATACGTAATCTCCAATAAAATAAAATATTTTATTAAAAAGGAAGTAGCAAACTGCCTACTATGCGGGAAAAAATGCGAGAAAAAGTGTATATATAACAAACATGAACAATGATAGATGTGTTTCCTTTTTTTAGCTTCACGCTGTATCCCGCACATAGCAGGCTGTTTTGTTATAAGAACCATCTATATATGTTTAAGGTGATCTCTAACCATCCATCTGTAGCTACCTCCAGTAAATATTGCCTAACAAAACCAAAAAAGATTACAAAAGAGAGGATTACACAATAATACTATTGTAACTCCTACTCTCAAAATCAGCTCTAGTCAATCCCTATTCAACATCCCATATTAGCATATGGTATAACTTAAATCAATCAAATGACAAATGAAACATATGAAACCGATGTGGCGCAATGATACGAGCCTGCCACTGTAAACGCAACGGTTGTGGGTTTGATTCCCATTCACTTTGGTAACGACGCAAATCACGGTGTTGAGTTCCGGCATTCAACACTCAGAAAAATGAAAATGGAGACTTTACACTAGGTTCCCAGGTTAAATCTGCCTACCTTGCAACGTGCGGGTTACAGTGTGAAGCAAGAAAATATAAAATTAAAAATCTAAAATTAAATTAGAAATCAAAAATTTAATTAAAAATCAAAAATTTAATTAAAAATAAAAAATTAAATTAAATCAAAAATATATTGCAATTTATTCAGTTTCATATAATTGTGTGGTCGGTACAAGTGTTTACTTTGTCACCGCGTCAAGCTATAGCAGTGTTCCATATTAGTGTCCCACTTTAGATACGGATCGAATGGAAAAGGTGAGGCGTACATTATTAAAAAGCTGTCAATCGCTTGAAATATTTTCTAAGCGTTCAATTTAATGACAAATCGATGGTCTATTTGCTGTTTTACACTAAATTACTGTGGTTTTTTGTTACTTCCGCCTATTTTGTGGTATGACGATGTCTTTTGTTATTCAAATTCATTTTTTTCAAGACAGGATTCGAATCCGCATCACGTTCAGTTTAACCACATAAGTAAATTCCGGACATTCTCAATATGTAAAACGCATCTTCTTTATACATATAAGTTTAAAATCTAAATATCTACATACATATAAAGCTCTTTCGTTACTGAGCGACAGACAGACAGCGCGCAGCCGTAGAATGCTGAAAATTAGTCCTTAGGGAGTAGTGGTGCAATAATAGGATTTCTAAAAACTCATACGAGGATGGAAAAAAGGGAATTTCCGTTTCATATATTGAAGTCGAAGCAAATGAAGCAACGGGCGGCCACACGCGTGATATAGAATGATACCTATATGTTATACATTGAAAAAGGAAATATAATCTCCCCGCTTTGCCCAACACGAAGCGTGGCGTTGAGTTCCGCCAAACAACATAGAATGTCACGAATTCGGGTCGAAAGCTAAAATCGGAGTGTCTTAACACTAAGCAATAGCGTGAGATCTTCTATAATTATATTAAATATAAAATTTCTATAGCATGCATTAGAATACGCGCTGTCTTGTGTCGATCGATTTATATGAATAAAACACCTGACGTTAATGATGCATGTTCCAATTCAAATAACTACTATAGTAACAATGGTAAACTGGTACTATAGTATGTGAGGCAGTGCTATACTAAAATTCCTTTATGGAAAAAATGGTAATTATATGGTATTTTCATTACTTGTATACTTCTTTTCGTTCCATTATATTGAAGCTGGTACATTTCCAAGCTTAAATAAGAGAGGGAATCTAAAATTAAGAACAAAAATCTCTTTCAATGAACGCGAAATGGAGAAAAGATTTCTACGTTCTATCCCAAAATTTGGAGCCTAGCGAATTAAAGACAGTCTTCAGTTCTATTCCAGCCGATATGTTAATCAATTTAGAAAGAATTTACATATAGTACAAATCAGGAAGAAGTAGGTCACATGCGTGTCACCATATTACGTATATTATTATATAGATATATTATCATTAGAAGTTACCTTACATTATTACTATCATAAAACATAAATTTGATCAATCTCCTAACTATAATTTATTCATATTATTTCACTATAAACAATGAAGTATTATTTTATTAGCTTCACGCTGTATCCCGCATATAGCACGGTAGGCAGAGGGAATCTACACTCTGTTTACCACTTTTCCTGCCAATTTTCGGGACATTGCGTGTTGAGAGGCGGAACTCAACGCCGTGGTTTACATTATTTGTTCATTGTTATGAATCTTCCAATCTCTTCCTCTTTTCCACGAAAACAGCTTCAGCAATAGATATGAAGAAGGTCAATTACACGTATGCCCTGTCCTCTAAGAACGGACATAGCCATGAAATCATTCCCACTTTCGACCTAAATTGCGTCAATTAAGGAGTTTACGAACACTCGTGTTATTAGAGCTATTTCAGAATTTAGATCTGTATGTTTCTGCTGATGGTACCATTTAATAACAAATTTAAATTGTTTTTCCTATCCACACGTAATGCGTCCACAATTTGGCGGAGAGTGGGAAGCGGAGTGTCTCAGCACTAGGCGCTCTCTGCGTACCCTGTCTATACTCGAGATAAAGTGTGAAGCTCAGAATAAAATTTGGTGACAATAAATTACAGTTTTAAGATAAATTGATTTCTTTGGAGAAATGTGTAGTGTTGTTCACAACTACACTACACATTTCCCCAAACATACTATCCATCATCCACAGTGTGGTTTGACGCTGTATCCTCCATAATGCACGGTCGGAGGTGCACAGCGTTTGACCGTAGACGCGACGGTTGTGGTATCGATTGATATAAATTATTTTTATTTCTTCGCTTTGATAAGAAGATAACGAGGATTTGAATTCGATCACTCAACACACTATTTGGAGAAAAGAATCTCTTATAACTCAGTTTCTTCGGCTAACGTGAAGCTTAAGAAAAGAACCATATAATTCTCTATACAAAGTCCTGAACACTCTAAAATAGTCTAAAAAGTCTTTGTGATGTAGATAATTCGCTAGAATATTGATTTGCTTTCATTGAAGAACCCTAGCATTATGTAAGTGTGCTGCTGCATATTTCTATGATATGACCTACTTAGGGCTCCCAAGCACGTGTCCAGAGTGCCGGTGTGGGAAGGCGGTCTCAACGGACGTTTTTTTTTTAGCTTCACACGTATTCCGCATATGGCATGGTAGGCAGATGGAACCTTAGTGTTTGTAGTTGGAAAGTGTCTTAATGGGAACGGAGTGTGTAGTTAAGCACACTTCGTTCTCATTAAGACACTTTCGTTCTACACTTTTTGCCGAATTCTGCAGGCATTCTCCTATTGCATTTCCTCGAGTGGGAATCGAATCCACAACCCTTCTTAATTTTGCATAAAGTCCTGCACTCTTAATGGTACCTTTCTTATTTTTTTTGTAGTATGTGATATTGAAATATGACCCTGAGGCCGCAGTGTATGGTAACCCACGTTCCGCACCGACGCACATCCTAAACAGTTATATTGATCATTCTTTTCACATATTAATGTTATTTTGAGATTGATCGCTAATAGATTTTCACATATTTAGATATTACACACATAGATTTTTTAAAACTATATCTTATTTTTTAAACAATTAACAACTGCTGTATTAATAATAAGCCAATGAAATAATAATCTATACTAATAATAATAATAATAATAATAAAAATTATTATTAAATTCGTTAAGTTTTCAAAACATGAACGTTTAATGACAAAATTGAAAGTCGCGCTTCGTCTACCAGAGCGGGGAAATGAAATAAGTCATTCCCCCTAGCGGGGTTCAACCCTGTAACCATCACACTCACAGTCATCCACAGCGCAGTAAGTACCATCGCGTTAAGAGAATCAGTCATTATAACATTTCGCCACAACGGCCTCAAATATTAAACGAGTAATTTCATATACTATTAGATAAAATATGTTATCGTAAAATTAAAATATTTATATCATAATTACAAATATTAACGGAAATTAAATAACGTAACCTATGTTATAATTAATTAGTTTAAACTTTCTCTTATAACATGTTGCCTAATTACGACGAATAATGAACCGATTTTGATGGAATTTAATCTATAGAAAGCTTTTACAAAGATAAACAATAATGTTAGATAAGTGTTATTTTTCCAAGAGAATATAAAAAATATATTTCACCTCACCTCAACTTTACGCATGCAGCAGAGTAGGTAGAGCGAACCCAGTTAAGACACCCCGCCAAATTCTGAAGGCATTGCGTGTTTAGTGGCGTAACTCAACGCCGCACTTTGCCTCGTTACCAAAGCGAGGAAATGTAAATATTAAATATTCCATTTTTCGCGATTAGGAGTCGGAAGTCACCACCTGTCGTGTTTACAGCCGCACGCTTATGACCCTGCGCCACGACTAAGAAAATTATAGATTAAGAAATACAAAATAAATAATCGTGGCGCAGTAAACTAGTATCTGGCTGTAAACGGGGAGGCTGTTCTTTGAAACACGCATCGAGAGATTGAACTCATTTTTTTCATATACTGAAGTCGGACAGAAAATGAAAAACAGTGTCTTGACACTACGTTCACACGTATAGCATATTTAGCAGGAAAAAATCTTACTACCATAGCGATTAAATCAAAATGGTTCATTCACCGAATTAAAATCGAACCCACTACGTCCACATAACTAAAAAATTACAAAATAAAAATACAACACTTTCCATCATTTTAAATTATAATAAAAAGCTTTTATAAGCTTATAATAACTTAAAAAGTTAGCTGTTACAGCTTTTGTATTGTAATTTTATGTTCCAACATAACACTCCTCAGCACGATTACGTGAGTCACTACCACCACAACAGTTCTTTCAGTGTTCAAAGTGACCTATTTGAGTGACCTCTAGTGGTTAATGGCGTGGCTCGTAAACATAAACTGGGCTCGAATAAAGCAAAGTAGCTTAAAAATTAATAATTACATGTTAAAGGTATTATAAAATAAATATTAAGGACGTTAGATAAACATGATACGTATATTTATTTTTCTTAGATTTTATTTTTTTAATTACCTTAATTTAGTTAAAATGTAAATAACATTTTAACTTATAAACTTATTTAACTTTTTTTTTCGGTAACTCCAATCAGATCAACCTTTATAGGTTGATCATTAAACGATATTTTATTTAAATAAAGAAGAAAATATTATTCTTTTTTCCATTTTGAAGTGCATTTTTGTGTTTGGATTTTGAAATTTTACCTCAGGTACAAAATTTCTTTGAAATAAATGTTATAAGATGTTTTTTCAACTTCACATGCATCTCCTTCATGTAGCAGGATAAGCAGGGAGCCTAGTGTTAATGACACTCCGCCCCCTACTTTCTGCCGAATTTTTGAGGTATTACATATTGAGAGGCGAAACTTAACGCCGCGCTTTGCCTCGATGCTAAAGCGAAGAAGTGAAAATATTTAATTTCCTGTGAGTGGAAATCGAACCCACAACCTCTCGCGTTTACGGTCACATGTTAGACCCCTGCACCACGTCTGGCTTCGCCCTGTTTTATAAAAAAAATGACTACGACAAGTTGGCTATTAAATCTGAAATATTGTTCTCAAATCACTGGCTTAGGTCTTCTTGAGAATAAATACCTACAAACTAAACAGTAAATCATATAAAAAACATATGGCTAATATATAAAGACTATAATTAAAAATATTTAGAGCATTCAGTGATCAAACTGACCCATTTCGTACTGTTCACTGTAAGTTGATGGCGTGACTGGTGCTGACAGAGGATGGGCTGCAAAGTAATTGGGACGGTTTAATTGTGGTTTAATTTGTAATTCTTAAATTTTATATATATATAAAGAATGCGTTAGTAGGATAGAGGTTAAGTTTTAAACTTTCAATTATGTATAAAAAAAAATAAGGCAAGGAAATGTTTAATATTTTCATTTAGTTGCTTTGTTAATAAGGTTTATTCGTTAAGGGTGTTACGTTAAGCGGCGTTAAGTTTCGCCATTTAGCACGCAATGAAAACGGAATTGACTTAACACAAACGGAGTGGCTCTTTCTCAGTTTCCATGTACTCCGTCTAACTATCCTGTTACGAATAAGTGCGGGATAGGAAGACAAAAAAGTAAATATGAACCTTAACCTTCTCTTTATATAAAAAAAAATCTATTAACAAATCTTTCACATAAATATAACTTGCATAACTGGAATTAAATTAGATAAATGCATGGAATAATAGAGGCGTTTGCGCGGCTTCGCCCGCTTGTACTACACATTAAACATACGACAATACAAATCAAAACCTTCACTAAATTGTACTCCATACCAATATTGATATAACTGACACTTTAATAATCAAAATCTGTTAGACTCTACAAAAAAAAACATTGCCTAATCATCCATTGTGAGAGTCAAATGTAACATCGTAATCGGATCTTGAAAGTATTTTGAAGGTGACACTTGTGTGTAACTCAAGAGCTTAAATCTCGAAAACACTCCATTCTCTATTCATTTTTTGACATAGAATATTAAGGGACCGAATATGAACGCGATGATTGTGGGAGGGATATTCAAATTATTCTAATTTCGGTTCCGGTAGACAATGTGCGACGTTGAGTTCCGTTACTCAACCCGCAATATTTCGACAAATATATGATGTGGAGAATGGAGTATTGTAACTCTAGGTTCCCTTTGCCTACGCTGCTACGGATATAACGTTAAGTTCCTTTTTTTAAATATTATTTTATGTTTTATCGCAGTTAGTATAATGAAATGAAAGATATGTTTTAATGGCGACGACTGTAGTTCCAAATTCTTTGCAGGGTAAATGTGTTTGCTGCTTAATTACTGTTTCTTTCCTAGAAATGATAAGATAGGTATAAGCTTGTGACTGTGAACGTGAGGATTGCGGCAATGTTTCCAATGTCACCAGGGAACTCCTCGAATTCGGCTGGAAAACGGAGAACGAAGTGTCTCAACACTGGATTTTCTTTATCTGCCCTGCTTTATACGATATATAAGATTTTCCCTTACATGCATTTCATTGGACAAAAATAATAAGAAGTCAGTTATTGGCATACAACTTGCAACGTCTTTCTCATCACTAATCGGTAACAAATAAAGAATGTTAAGAATAACTTTATGGGTTCGCCTAAATATATCGATTTCAAAAATGTAAATAGAATTATAAAGATCAAGATTCACAAATATATCCAGAATATCACGAATATTAAATATATGGTATTATTTGCCTAACACTTAAGCAACAAAAACATTTTGATTTGATTGTATAAATTGAATTAGAAAGCAAAATGTCAAGCGTAGGTCGGATTAATGAGCTCTATGTGACCTTAATGTGCCTGCGAAGTTTCTTGCATGCAAATATTTATTAAAATGTTAAGAAAACATTAAATATATTATAATATTAAATTATTAAAGGCAGCACGGAGTGCCTCAGAAATTTAGCGGAAATTCGAAAACGGAGTGTCTTAACACTAGGTTCGTTCCGCCTTTATATATAAAAATATTAGGAGACCCTTCTCATATTATTATGAGCAAAAAATTAAGAATTATGCATCATAAATTATAACTTATTTCTCTCTGGCCATTTCCTTCTATAATTTTCTAATTCATTATTAAAAACATCGGACACAAAAAGCTCTGACTAAAGTCAATTTGACAATATATAATAACAAACAATTATAAAAAAACAATTACAACATATTTTCTTGAGTCAAGGCTACGAAGTAAGAATATACACGATTAAGTCTTCTTTTTCCAAAAATTCTATATCAAAATCGGTTCATCTATTTGGGAGCTACGATGCCACAGAAAGAGATACTTCAAATTTATACCACACAGTAAAAAGCATAAGTAAAACTATTTTGAAATGTATTTTTTAAAATATTGTTACAGATTTTCGGCATCATCATCATATCAGCAGCATGCGTGGACATGGGAATGATCAAAGGGTTCGCTGGTATGGAGACAACTGGTCATGAAACTGATATAGTACTTATTGTTGTGGGAGTCCTCATCATCATTGTAGCGGCTTTCGGGTGCTTCGGAGCTTGGAAGGAGAGCCCCAAGCTTTTGTATATCGTAAGTTTCTTATAAAAACTCATAAACTTAAAAATAGGTTACTAAATTTAGAATTGTTATATCTTTAGAATAAAAGATTTTAAAACAAAGATCCCTATAGATTGATATCCCAGTACTCCCAGATCTACGTCACCAATCTGAAGGCCCATCCATACAGAAAGAGATGTACCTTTATTTGGAGCTACCTCTGGCGGCCCTAGGAACTTAGACTACTACAGAAGTTACAAGCTAACGCGCACAATAAAATAGCTTATAAAATATAAAGCTAACAAATTATATAATGTAAAATAAACAACATGCTTATACAATGAATAATAATAATATATCACAAATATACGATACAATAACAGTTATTGTCCAAATTAGACAATTAAAGCAAAGACCTACAATCAAAACATGATTGATATAAACATCAACCACTGTTTCACACTAGTATATATCAACAAAATATTTTATTTACAGTTCGCCGGCTTCTTGATTCTGATCATCCTGCTAGAACTTTCTGTTGGCATTGCGGCTGCTGCTCTCCGACCTCAAATTGAGGGTACAATGAAGTCTCAACTGAGAGCTTCTTTCATTAAGAACAAGTCTACTCGGGAGGAGGACTCCACTTATAGGGAATTCTGGGACCGCATTCAGAGTAGCGTGAGTAACATTTTTCTTTTTGTATGTTTTTTTAATTTTGATTTACATTAAAGATTTGATTGAAGCTGTCGTGGTGTAGCGGTACAGAGCCTGACTGAAAACGCTACGATTGTGGGTTCCATTTCTATTAGGGGGAATGAATTATTTTTATTTGTTGAGTTGTATTACATAACATGAAACGTCATAAGTAACGGAGTGTCTTAGCATTAGATTCTCTCTGTCTAACCATATACATATACGGGATGCAGCGACATCGACGTAACAGCGTAAAGCTAATATAAATAGCAAAAACATTAAAATTATACATAACAATCAAATGAGGCCAGTCGTAGCGCAGTGGCACGAAGTGTGACTGTAAAACCGACTGGTTGTGGGTTCGATCCCCATACGAGGAGATGAAATATTTACTTAAATTTATATTTCCATTTCTTCGCTCTGGTGTCGAGGCTAGCCGCGGCGTTGAGTTCTGCCACTCAACACGCAATGTCTCCAGAATTCGTCAGAAAGTGGGGAGCGGAGTGTCTTAACCCGTGGTTCCCTCTGCCTGCTGTGTGCGGGATACAGCGTGAAGCTGATACATAATAACTAGAAGCAACAACAAACCAACAGCTGGAATGCTGCGGCGTGACGGGCCCCGACAACTACGTGAGCGGCGAGCCGCGCCTCAACCCGTCCTTCAGCTGCTGCCCGCGCGACGACAGCGAGCGCGCCGACGAGATCAAGCGCGCCGACTGCATCTCGCTCACAAAGTACTACGGCGCGGGCTGCGAGGACAAGGTGCTGAGCGCGGTGCATAGCGCCGGCATGACTGTCATCGTGTGCGGCATTCTGTTCTGCTTTTTGGAGGTGCGTTCGGATTTGTGTTCATTTTTTTTGTTTTTTTTAATGTTGACAGAATTTGATGTGAATTAAAAAAAAAAGTTTTCTTTGATTACACAATTGTTGAATTGTAAAGTTTTTAGTCTTACCTATGATAAAAAATAGATAGGTCTAAGAGATAAAATATACAACAACAACAAAAATACGACAACATTTGTCGTACCTTATTGCATTGATAAATAAAAAAATAGTTTTTTATATTTTTAAAGTGTTATTCCACACTTAGGAATAAAATAAGTCATATAAAATATTATTAAGATTTCTATCTAGTCTTTTATAAAACCTAATGTAGTACTGAATTTAATCCAACCTAGCCCATGTCACAAATATATCCAGAATATTTAACTACAAATGAGTTAATCAATCATCTCAATTTAAAAGAAAATTATAATATGTATGAATATATAAATTTTATCTAAATATTTCCAGGTGGCCGGCATCGTGCTAGCTCTGTGGCTGGCGCACTCCATCAAGTCCCAGGACAAGGGCCGGGAGACCGCTTAATTCACTTTGCACTTCTAAGGTAAAAAATTGTACTCTCAACGTTACATAGTTACCTTTGTTAAGGTGTCACCAATCGCGCCTTTGAAGATTATATTTCTATATTTTTTCTTTACGGAGAGAAAACCTAGTTTTAAAATACTTTGCTCTCTTATTTTCAGTCATATTATTAATAGCGTGTTATGTAAAGAAACTTAAAAACCAGATCGAAAATATATATCATTTATTAAAAATATTTTTATGTATAATTACATTACATTTTTTCCCTTCATGTCTTGGTTTTTTTAATTGACATATTTTTCTTTTGTTTTTAGTAATAAATATATATATTTTTAATTTTACATAAATTGGCCTCGATTGGTGTACCCCTAGAGATTAATAGCAGTAAATTTTAATAAAATTGTCCGTAGCTAGATTTAGTTTTGTAGTTTGTTATAAAGCTTTAAATATCTGATGAAGGTTATACTTAATTTTATTATTTTGTTTATACTTTATTACTAATCTTCTCAATTACGAATTTCGAAATATTCTGTTGAAATACAACAGCATATAAAGATTTCTTACACTCTTAAAAAAAAATCAATAAATATTTTAATTAAAATAAATTCATTTTAAGGGAAAATATGTTACAAAGGTAATATTTGTTGTTTTTTGCTTTTTTGAAATAAAGATTAATTCTAAGGACTTATTTACCTCCAATTACAAATCTTTTTTTTTTACAGTTTTTTTTTTCTTTTAATCTCAATACAAAGAATTGTATCACACCTTACAACCTTATGCTTAACTATTTTTTATAATTTAATTATCTTTTTTCCCTTAAAATAGATTTTAAAATATTGAATTAAAAAAAATTTAAAATGGGTAATAAAATTGTCGTTTAATTGTAATTTAATTAATTAAGTTTATTAATAATTTATAAGAAACATGTAAAGAGGTTCTTCTTTATTTTGTTTTACTCGTTTCAAAAAAAAAGCAGAACATCTATGAAATTACTTTAGATTAAGTAAAAAAAATCTATTTTTCTAACTATTATAAAATGTGTCACTGCACTAAATTCCATATATTTGTCTATTTTAATATTAATTTGCGAATATAAAATTGTGCTGTATTATTTTTAAGCATTTACTAGTCAATTAAGTAATTAAAAATATACTTGTAAGTTAATTTGTAAATTAGATATATTATGTACGTACATATCGATTCTTACTACGAGTATATCACTTACATTACTTTTTATTACAAAAATATATATAAACAACACGTAATGATATTAATTCGACTGGAGAAAGGAGTGTCTTGACACTAAGTTTATTTGGATATGCTGCTAAATATAAGCGTCAAAAATATATATAATCAATATTTTTTTCTCTCGCGTTATACTACAGCAGATAAAAACTAATAATACATCACATTGTTGTAGAACATATTTTTGCGCTTATTTTATTAAATTATTTAAGGTTTGCTTTAAGGCCGTTGTGGGGCAGAGGCACAAATGTGCGAATATAAAAACGACAGCTTGTGTTTCATTTCATCGCTCTGGTAACGAGACAAAGCGTAGCGCTGAGTTCTGCAACTAAACACTCAATGAACCCCACAGAAGAATGCGACAAAAGAAAACGAGGAATAACAAACGCTAGGTCTCCAAATTTCCTCTGTCTATCCTGCTATTTGCGGGATACAGCGTGAAATTAAAAAAAATCCTTTAAAATAAGAATTTCTTCAAGTATGGACTTATAAATTCACAAGTATTATAATTCTTTGATTTGTTAGGTATCATAATCATACGAGCATTTTCATTTCTTTTTAAGTTATATAATAACATTAACTAAAATAATATAGTAGAATTTTAGAGGCAAGAATCGATCTTATTTAAATATCTATTGTTTACTTATGTATTTCATATATCACGACAAACCTTATAAAAGTATAATTTTGTGTTTCTTATTACATAAGGAGATTTATTTATTAAAAAACTATTATATTATAAAAATACGTCTATGTTATATGATTCATTCCGTCTAAAGTAAGTGAAAAATAAAAATGAAATTCTTCCTTTTCCTTAAAGTAATATTTATTTGTGTGAAAATATAAATGTTAATGTCTTCTTAAATAAACTATCAGTGTTATACAGTGTGTTTTATTTAATTAAATATAGCCTAATTAGTAACATTTTCATATATTTAATAAATAATATTTTATTATACTTATCTATAGGTGTAGAGCATTTCTCTTAGTCTAAAAAATTTGGTATAAGGATATACCTTATATCAAAATTTTTAAAATAATTACAAGCCTATTTTAGCGATATTATTTATACAAAACGTTTTTAAACGTTTTTTAAAATTATTATCGTGGCAGTGTGTGCACAGAGATTATAGATTTCTATAACAGCCCATCGTGGTGTAGTGGAACAATATCTTACTGTAAACGCGATAGCTATGGGTTCAATATCCACTCGGGGGAATGTATAATTAATATGGATAGTAGAGAACGGAGCGTCTTAACTCTAGAAAGCTCTCTAAGAAATGGAAATATTAATAAATAAGAATACATTCGGCCCGGTGAGAATCGAACCCACAATCACTTTACGTTAAAATATAAAATAACACACGTACGTGGACTTAAACTTTGACAGAGTATAATGCCTGTATATAAATGGGAGACAACGAAGAAGAATCATAATCTCCTCTCCTACTTCGCTTTTGCTTATGAGTATAGACACAAATGTTATAATGGAAGTGTCAGCACCACTTTAAATGAAACCACAGGTTTAAGTACTCTTTAAAAGCCTAATATAATTTTTTTTTTTTTCCAAAAATCAAACAGTAATTTTTTCGAACAAAATAAACAATAAAATTATTGTTGTAATATAAAACACCATTTGTCAAGAACGACGCACGCACACAGACTTATAAAAGGGCAACTGCCGCATACGCCTCATTCCGAAATCGAGTGTAGGTATTGGCGGCAAAGTTCAAAGTTTATTAACCTTTAATAGTATTTTTGTAGTAGTATGTGTTTACATTTACGTTTACATTGGTATCTATGCGTAACTGTGTCACACGAAGTACAGGTATGGATAAACATCGTGAAATGAAAAAAGAATCTTACGTTTAAACTGTTGAGGTATCTTGATTAATTTCTCTAGGGTTTAAAATATTTTACCCTGTGTACTGTTCCCGTAAAAGGAGCGCTGACACTTCCACTCTGTATAAGTGAAAAACAGAAAAAAAAATCGGCAGTAAGTTATCTTTGTGCTTCGGAGAGAGTGCAGTTATAGATAAAAAGTTAAAAACATTATTATTATTTTATTTAAATTTAAACATTAAACAAATAAAGCAAAAATCTTATACCTACACCTAAATTGTGACTACACCTGGAAAGTTTCAAGAGGTGCGGGTGCGAATCGTTTAAAAAATCCCAGCAATTAATTTTGTGCAGTTCCGTAAGCAATCTGAACAATTTACAAGATATTATGGACGAAAAATATTTATAATTTTTACTTATTATATTAAACTACATTTTAGCTTATTAATATCAAAATTACAAATTACACTCACATCACGATATAATCTAGTGGATAAAAAAATTATACAAGCACATACTTAATATATTTAGAGCACAATATAAATTTATAAAATTATTTTTTATACTATAAAAACCCTTTTGACCGTTCTCAAGAACTAAATGACATTGGTCCCACTGGCTTCAAGCCACAGCTGTAAAATATAAGTATAACAAGAGTATAAAAATAATACACAAATATTTTCCAAAAAAAGCGAAGAGATATATTACAAAACCTACATTTTTTAAGTGACAGTGTTAAGACACTCCGTCAGCCAATTCTGGAGGCATTGCGAATTGAGTGGCAGAATTCAACACTGCGAAGCAAAGGCTTCGACACCAGAGCGAAACGAACAAAATAATAATAAGTAGTGTCGTGCTTTTATAATATTAATGAATATGTTCTATGAAATAGCCTATTTTTTTCACTGATATATTAATTATATAAAAAGCTAGTTACAACATCAATCTTTGTCACACAATAATTATAATAAAATATTAAATTAACAAAAAAACTTTTTAAAATAATTTTTTTATTTAAAAGGTCAAGTTGTACTATACAGTACGGTATATGTAATATATTTTATAAACCAAGATCTTTCGTTTGATATCCATATTAGGTGGGTTGTGAAAAAAAATATAATCTTTTATTTTTTAACGAATCTTTTATTCTTTTACTTTTTAGTTACGACGGCCATTAACCGATAGCTTTCATTATTTATATTTAATTGTCATTAGAACTGAAGTCGTAATCCAAATTTAAACTCAGTCGGGCACCGGAAGTGGGTCAATTGAGCTTGCAAAATTTAATTTACACCAACTAACACGGCAAATTTAAACAAAACTTTACATATTTTTTAATTATTATTGCATTTAAATTGGGCATTTTGTTTCGTATGTGCAAAATCATTTTGTTATATAATCATACTACTAGTTGAATCTATTTAAAAAAGAGCGATATCTAACTTGAATTTGCGACTGTAACGACAAATGTATAGTTTTCAAATATTTTCCTGAATTAATACTACCTGTAAATGCTAGCTGCCTAATTTCCTAAAACAATACGATTTTTTTCTTTTGGATTTTTTTTTATATTTCTACATTTATTTGAAAGATATGACGGTTTATATAGCAAAAAACGCGTATTTCGGCACATATAAAGGGAATCAAAATTAATAGGATACTTCCGGTTGACCTAAAATTATAAAATTTGGCAGCTAGTATCTACAGGTACAGTACTAGTTCATAAAAAATCTCAAAACTATACATTTGTGGTTAAAAAATAAAATATAATAGCCTTAAAAGGAGAACGAAATTAAAGCCGATAGTTCAAGTGAGGTATGAGATGAAAGGACTCTAGCTAAGCTAAGCTTGAATTTCAGAAAAGGCTTGAGATCTCATTTTTGTACGGAATCCTCGTCGGGCGAGGCCGACTCCGGCCCGGCTCCGGCTTGCACGATTTTTTTTTCTTAAAAACATCTCTTTATTTAAATTTAACTACCTTAACCTTACTTATTTTATTGTATAATCGACAGCAATTAAAACATATATACATATGTATATATACATGTACGTCAATGTAATCATTATAAAAAGATTAAATTGATATAATTATTTTATCACTTTTTATTACGTACATACTTACCTTTTTATTTCTATTTTAGTGTACAGTATGAAACTATCAACGAGAAGTACAATTTATAAAATTTGATAATCTTCGGGTGTATACATACACTATTTTTGAATGAAATTAACTATATAAGATTCCATCAGGGTTCCTTCTTTTGGTACGGTATCTTTGCATTTGTGTGAGTGATCACTATAAATAGAGCCAGAAAAAAGTTAATTAATAAAAAATAATAATTATATCATAACAGACAGGCTAACTGCCTGATTTCATTAATATACAGGGTGGAAGTGTCAGCACCACTTTTTTTTTCAAAAAATCAAACAGTGATTTTTTCGAACAAAATTGAATAATAAAATTATTGTTGTAAAATAAAACACCAATTGACACGACGCACGCACACATAAACCTATCAAAGGGAAACCGCCGCATACGCCTCATTTCGAAATCAAGTCGTAGGTATTGGCGGCAAAGTTCAAAGTTGATTAACCTTTAGTAGTCATTTTGTAGTAGTATGTGTTAACGTTATTGGTAACTATGCGTAACTGCGTCACACGAAATACAGGTATGAATAAACATCGTAAAATGAAAAAAATATCCTACGTCTTAACTGTTGCGGTATCTTTACTTATTGGTTATTTTTTTTAGGTATGGGTTTAAAATATGTTACCCTATATGCTATTTCCGTAAAAGGAGCGCTGACACTTCCATCCTGTATAAGATGTCGATGTGTCTAACATTTAAAAATAATATGCAAGAAGTGGAATTCTCAGCAAAAATAAAAAATACTATTCAAAAATTAAATCAAATAAAAAAAATATAATGTGTTTCAAAATTATTTAGTGCTATATAAAGGCTTAATAAATATTGTTATTGAAATTTTTCTTACTAAGAAGAATTGGACCTGAAATCAGGTAATTTAGATACTACATTTTATCACAGGTAGCCGCTATTACGTATTTATTATCTTTATATACTTATTGTTATTATTATATTAAAATAAGCTGAAAAGGCTTGAAATGTCTAAACATTAAATATATGTCCTTCCGTATACTAATATTCTAAAGCTGAAGAATATGTTTGGTTAAATGCGCTAATCTCCAGAACTACTGAATCGAATTAAACAATTTCTGTGTTGAATATTCTAATATGAATATGAATTCTGCATTGACATTACGTTAATAGTATCTACATATGTAATAAACTATAAATGTAAAGTAGCCGAGGATAAAAGAATGTAGTTTATCTAAAGCAAATCGTGTCATATTAATCTGTGATAAAATTCTGAACACATTAGGTGAGAATTGTTATATAAAATTATTATTATGTTACTTTTAAATATAATTTTAGTTTTATGATTCAAAATGTGCTTGTAAATTTTGTTGCAGCTTGCGGCGTTCATTTCTAACTGATCTGGCCATCCATATTGCTAGAATAATGCAGATAATCTGAAAATATCAATAATCAATGTTAGTATGAAATATTTTAAAAATATATTTCGTAGACTTTCAGGTTTTCTTTTTTCCACAATTGTAATTGATTTGTGTAACAAAGGTAAGGTAAAGCAACAAGTTTTGATTATATTATTATAATTTATAAAAAGTAAGTTGATAAATTTATAAAATAATAAGTATAGTAATTTATAATAGAAATAAAACATAACGACAATGGATTCATGTTCTTATACCTTATATGAAAATAAACTATCAAAAAAGTGACATTCTTACCTCTAACAAAGCGAACAAAACTCCAGTTGATATGAAAACCTTTCCTTTCAAACTCTTCTTTTGCCGCAGCACCTCCTCACATCCTCTCATATAATAAGACTTGTCACTTAAACAAGTGGAGTGCAAGTGTCGTCGGGCGCCGCCCTCCCTCAGAGGATGTGCGCGTGCGCAGCAGGATGTGGGTACGTCGCGATCTAGAATTGCATAGTCCTGCGGTCCATCTACACCGCAACATTGGTTCTGTGGATATCGAAATTTTGGATTTTAAATTTCAATTTTGTTACTATTTGTGTTGAAAGTGTAATAAAATTTTAATTATATTGACATCGTGGAAGAGTGGGAACGGTATGAATATTCGTCTTCCGCCTGTAAGTTTATCTTCGTGGACTTTAAGACATAAATTTTAAGATTGCGTGTTTTTGCAAGTGTCGTCGGGAGTCACCAGTTGAGATTTCGTTAAGGATATACGCGGGCGCAGAAAGATACACTTCCCTATACTCCTAAATCTATCTACATGTCAAATTTCGACTATGTATATCAAGTATGTGCTTTGATCAGTACGTTGTCTGTCAATCACTCAGGAAAGAAAAAGTGAGAGAATGTATGTTTTATTAGGATTTTATAATGTTTCAAATTATTGTTACATAAAAAAATATATATTTATTTTGATTGATTTCTTATAACTATACCTCAGATTGTAAATTATTCCAGAACATCTTTAAATTAGAGCCATCATCTTCCACGGTTGTGTTCTTATAAAACTGCATTCTAAGTTCGCTGCCGCCGCCCACCCACGCGCTGAGCACCGCTCCGCCTACACCAACTATCACTTCTACTGACACCAGGAATATTAGGAAGCAGGCGTGCTAAAAAATCAAATAAATCATTTATTTTATTTTTTAATTATTGAAATTATTGAAATATACTGATTCTACAGAGTGGGGATCGAATCCATTCACTTTACAGTCAGACGCTGCCGCACTGTACTACGACGGTTGCGACATAGCAGTGCTTTTTTATGGTCATTGCATATAACACAAAACAAACGACAGCAATTGTAAATAATATAATTTTATTTCTTTCAATCTTTATTACAGTTTAAAAATTAAATTAAATCAGCTTCACCCTGTATCCCACACACAGAAGGGTAGGCAGAGGGAACATAGTGATAAAACTTTTGCCTTGGTGCCAGAGCGAAGAAATGAAAGTATTAAGAAATAATAATTAATTTCCTCGAGTTGGGATCGAACCCACAACCTTCGTTTCAGTCACATCCATGTGCCACTGGGCCACGATGGCCTTGAAATTCTTCTTTTTATTAAAGTTTGATTGTAGTTCTTCGTTTTATTAAAGTTGGATAGTTTATATTGTTTTAATTCGATCGGACTTGTAAATTCTAATAAATAAATAATAAGGTCTATTACTAATGTGGATATCGATCGATACACCAGCAACTATCATATAAGTAGTTGTGTAGAGTAACAAGGACACGATATGAATATTAAATTAGATATCTATAATATATTGAAAACTCGCAATGAAGTTTATCTCAGAATACTTAATTATAAAACAAAACGTAACAAGAGGCCGGCCGAGGCGCAGGGGCACAAAGTGTGACTGTAAACGCGACTAGTTGTGGGTTCGATCCTCACTCGAGGAAATTAAATATTCACTTAAATTTATATTTCCATTTCTTCGCTCTGGTTCCGAGACAAACCGCGACGCTGAGTTCCGCCACACAACATGCAATGCCTCCAGATTTAAGCGGAAAGTTGGGAACGGAGTATCATAACACTCTGCCTACCCTACTGTATGCGGGATACAGAGAGAAGCTGATTTACTTATTTATTTAAAAACGTATCAAATAAAAAATTTTTAAACGTATAGTACGGTACACAGAGTAGTGGAACCAAACGCCACATTTTGTCTTGCTTTTTTTAATTTTCTGTTACGCTTAAGTTGTTACATTGCAGTTCTAAACATTTAAATTATTGAATACTCTCTATAATTCGGCAGAAAGTGGGGAACAGAAGTATTTTTACGGGAGTGAAGAATCTTAACACTTTGCCAAGGTCCCTCTGCCTACCTTGCGATGTGCGAAATACAATGTGAAACTAAAAAAAAAAATATTTCTTTTTATTTCATCAAAAATATACGTTCTAAATAAATAATTACATACTCACAACATATAATATTTTAATATTCTCTCGTAAAGCTCCAATTAATCCCAATATAGCACTCACTACCAGCGCCAGACCCAATGTTAGGAGGAAAGACAGGACTCCGCGGGACAAGGCAGACTGTTCCGCCTGTGCTTTGCGCTCGCGCAGGTTAATTACGCAGATAGCCATTAGTACTAGACCGAAGAGCTGTAAGACAATGTATGGATATAATAATAGTTTAACAGTATATATTAATTATTTTTTAGTTCCGCCGCTCAACACGCAATACCTACGGGATTCGGCGGAAAGTGTAGAACGGAGTGTCTTAATACTAGGTTCCCTCTGCCTACGCTGCTGTGTGCGAAAATAATAATAATTTTTATTATGACGGAATTAATGTTGTTGTATTCTGGTTTAGGTTTTATCTAAGTAAAAAGGGCAAATACATTACTTAAATAAAATTAGATTCACTCTGTATCCCGCACACAGCAGGGAGAGGGAACCTAGTGTTGAGACACTCCGTTCCCTACTTTCTCCCGAATTCTGGAGACATTGCGTGTTGAGCGGCAGAACTCACGCCGCGCTTTGCCTCGACTTGAATGTAAACAAAACAAGTTTTCAATTTGAACCTTTAGTTACGAGCGTTCATCCAAACAAAACTTTACTATAGATGCATTTACTTAATCAGAGTGATCAATTAATTGTATATTAAACAAGTTCTTTATTTTTCTTACAAAATGTGTAGATTTTAAGTTTCAATTTCTCGCTGTATCCCGTATATAGCATGGTAGGTTGATGGAAAGTACGTACAGAAGTTATTATATTTATAATTAGTTGCTTCCAGCTTGTACAAAACTATTAGGTTTATATTTGGTTTGGTGTGTGGTAGTAAATAGAGCCAAGTCAAATTTGAAGATTGAATTTAGATCGTTATATTTTTTATAGGAAATTTTAATAAATGTGCTAATGCAAACGTGTAATTGGCTTTCGAATTATGAATAGCTTAAAATTGGCTTGAAATGGTTTGTGTAAAATACACATTACGCGTTTCCAGCTTTTAACTTGGCTGGGTTCGCTGGCGCGTGTCTTCATTACCATATTTCACTATTAAATACAATTTAAAGCTTAAATAATACTTTTTACTCAGCTTTTAATTGCAACTTTGTGCGTCGCGTGCATTAGTTCGCAGTACTAATAAGCGTTTCATTGTGTTCACGATATGAAAGGGGTTTTTTTTTTGTTTACCAGTTACTATATATACTTATCACATGACCTTTATTGTGAATTTAAATAAAATGTGTAATGTTTTTATTTGACTTCTAGATTAATCTTAACTTTAAAGTTGGCAAGTAAAACAAAACTGAGGAACAGAATGATTTAGACAAAATTTTCTTACAAAATTTGTATTATTCCTGCAAGCACTGGTGTGAAATCACTAACAAAGAAAAACTAAATAATATAAATATTTATATTGACTTAAATTAATTTTGTAATGCTCGTTTCATTAAAGTACTTTGCAGTTCTCACAAAAAGCATATAAACAAAAGCTTCATATTATCGTACTTAGATACGTATTATTATTATTATTATTAATAATAAATTATAATGACATATCAAATCAAGTAAAAAATATATCCAAACATAAAAACTAATAAAAGCTCAAGAATTAGGCGGAAAGTACGAAACAAAAGTGTTTTAATGAAAATTAAGTGTCTTAAGACTGGGTTCCCTCTGCCTACCCCGTTATGTGCTGATTAAAGTATGAATCTAAAAAAAAATAGAGCTTAAAGTTAAAGTTAAAGGCCGTCGTATCGCAGTGGCACAGCGTCTGACTGTAAGCGTGACAATTGTGAGATCGATTCCCACTCGGAGGAAGAAATTATTTTCCTCTGTCTGGCAACTAGACAAAGCGCGGCGTTGTGTTCCGCAACTGAAACATAACGTTTGAAAATATTTCCGAAAGTACAAACAAATAAAAAAATGAAAAAAAGCTTCCAATTAAATTTATGACATAAACATAAAACAATTAAACTCACAATAAAAATTATATTGAAGAGAGCGATAAAGAACTTCATACACCTAATACTTCTAGGCTTCATCTTGAATTTTAAATTGAAATTTATTTCTACAAAATGACTACAATTTCATGAAAAGTCCACCTTCGATGGTGGTAGGAGGGTAAATGAGCCGTATCGATCATTGCATTTGACGACTCGCTTCGACCATTAGGGGTGCGATTGAGTGATAAGCGAAGCGTGTTTGATGATTGTTTTTTTTTAATTATTTTTAAACTTTGAGGTGGGGGTGGGGTATTGTTTCAAATGGGAAATGACGTCACGTTATGGTTTTAACCGGTGGTAGATTTTTAACTGTGATTTTAACTTTTGTTTGTTTGCGGTTATTTTTATTTTATTTTTAGAATTATTAGAATGTAATTATGTTACGTTAATTCTGGTCCAATGTATAGGTTAAGTCCAATTTGTATGTGTAGCATGATTTTTTTCTTTGCTTTTTTTTAGCTTCTTGAGGCTTTGAGTTGAGTGGTGGAACTCGAAGCCTTGCTTGATCAGAACGAAGAAATGAAAATACTAAATATCTTTCGAGTCTGAATCGAACTCACGACCGTAGCGTTTACAGACGCACTATTGTGCTCCTGCGTCACGACGGCCTCTAATAGTAGAATTCAATGCACTGAGATAGGAACCCTAAAAGGGGATATGGTCATGGTAGAATTTTTGTTTATCGAAATAAAAGTTTTATATCTAAAACAATAAAGAATATTATTATTAATTTTCATTCTACAAAGAGAAAGAATGAATGAAGAAAATTAGTGCACAAGCAGGGGCACAACATGACAGGTTATGGGTTCAATACCCACTCGAGTAAACTAAACATTTTCATTTCTTTGCACTGGGATCGAGGCAAAGTGCGGGGTTGAGTTTCGCCACTCAACACGCAGTGCCACAAGAATTCGGCGGAAGTGGGCAACGTAGTATCTAACGAGGAATACAGCGTTAAGCTGAAGAAAAAAGAAAAGAAAATGACAATAACTCATTATCCGATTAGGAATCGAATCGTTTGTGCGTCTTGGCTTACAGTCAATGGCTGTGCTGCTACGTTACGATGGCTACGTTTTTAAATATATAGAAAAACAAATCTGATATGTAAAGCTCGTATCTCATATTATTGGACTGTACTCAAATTTATTGCACCGACGACGTCAATACTGACGTTAAATTCTTGAATTTTTTATTATAAGAAAATCTATAGCGTGGGAAAACAGGTGTACCTTTTCCCCATAAATGATGAACGTCTTTGTTTCGATATTTCGGTACTATCAAATGAATATAGCTCTTATACTTTAGTTTTACGATCCATTATTGTATATCGATTATAATGAAATTAATTATTCTAGTATTCTAGTACACCACTAGATACTAGTGGTCTTATTAAGTAGTAAATATGCAATTTAGGTTTTGAGTTATATGTAGAAATCAATAATTTTCTGTAGCTTTGTGACCCATATAGATATGTTTTTTATTTGCGCTATATAGCAGTAAGTGAGGCCAATCGTGGCGCAGGGGCACAAAGTGCGACTGTAAAATCGATTGGTTGTGGGTTCGATCCCCCATCGAGGAAATGAAATATTCATTTACATTTATATTTTCATTCTTTCGCTCTGGTTTTAAGGCAAAGGTAGGGCGTTGAGTTCCACCACTCAACACGCAATGCCTCCAGAACTCGGCGGAAAGTGGGGAACGGAGTGTCTTAACACTAGGTTCCCTCTGCCTGCACCCTGCTGTGTGCGAGATACAGCGTGAAGCTGATTTTTTTGTTATAAAAAAGAATATATATTTTAGACTAGCGACCCGCTCGCGGCTTCGCCCGCTTATACCACAGAATGATTTACTTAGCACACTGAATTATGTTCGTGTTTTGATATACCTATTATTTACCGATATACCGATTTTTTATGAGAAAGTTATTAAAACTATAGGTCGCATTTTTGTACCTCCCATAAGAATCTTTAATTGAATGTTTGAAATAAAAACATAACTTATTGATACAATAAAATTCTAACTCATCGGTGTCTGTACATAGAAAATATTACAATTTACAATGTAATAGAACTTGGTCACTTGGTCTGTTTGTCTGTGCGTTTCTTCACGATCTTAGAAACTGCTTAACCGATTTAAATACTTTTTTTGTTTGTATTTTGACAAACTGTCCTTAAATATTGAGTATTAATTTTATTCAGCTTCACGCTGTATCCCGCACACAGCTGGTTAGGCAGAGCTAACCTAGTGTTAAGACACTCCGTTCCCCACTTTCTGCCAAATTCTGGAGGCATTGCGTGTTGAGTGGCAGAACTCAACGCCGTGCTTAACCTCGTCACCAGAGCGAAGAAATGGAAATATAAATTTAAGTAAATACTTCATCTCCTCGAGTAGGGATCGAACTTACAACCAGCCGGTTTTACAGTCACACTTCGTGCCGCTGCGCCACGATTGGCCTCAACTGAACTGGACTTTATTTTAATCGGTTTACACAAAGTTAAAACCAGATCCACGCTTTATCCCGCCTTTAGCAGGGCAACTTTGTGTTAAGATATTGCGTATAATGTGTGACTGATGTGCGAAATGAAAATATTATTAAACGAAATGAAAATATTATTAAATAATAATTTAATCCTCCAAGTGGGGATCGGACCCACAACAGTCGCGTTACAGTCACAATTTTGTGTCC
This sequence comes from Heliconius erato x Heliconius himera, assembly GCA_013421005.1. NCBI lineage: Eukaryota > Metazoa > Arthropoda > Insecta > Lepidoptera > Nymphalidae > Heliconius > Heliconius erato x Heliconius himera. The sequence continues at coordinate 34,410 of JAATLQ010037740.1, read as the reverse complement.
CTGTGCCGCGACGGCCTTTAACAAAGAAGAGAAGAGAAGCGTCAGCGCTCCATTTACGGTAAGTGTATAGGGTAAAATATTTTAAACCGGTATGGGTTAAAAAAAAACATAAATTAGAAGAAAAATGTTTAATAAAGTGTAGGATAATAAAAAAATTACATTGTTATGAATAAAGTAACCTAAACCGGAGTTATTTTGATATCGACGGCTTCATATATTCTAACAATGTTGCCTGCCGAGTTCAATTTTTCTTCTTTTTCAATTCACAAATTTTTACTTACTACTACTTTAATTATATTTAGTTTACACTCCAAAGACAGTGTTTTTCTTTTCTTGTTATGCTCAAATGACTAATTTTTCGTTCTTTTAGACGACATAATTAGATATTATAATATAAAACAATTTCACGCGGAACATGTTTAAACCTGTCGCTGAACACAGTGGACAGAGAGAGAGAGCCGATGCGCGGCAATCAAAATAACAAATCGCGTATCTCCGAATTCGCATAAAACGGGGTAGCGTAAGTCGGGAGCGACGAAATGGAAATATAAATTTAAATAAATATTTAATTTCCTCAAGTGGGAATAAAACCCATAACCAGTTTACACTTTGTGCCCCTGTGCCACGAACGGCCTCAATTTACTTTCTTCTTTTAAAGTGTGGTTAAATACAATAATCGTAATTTAATTATGTCAAATTTCTATTAACCTACTTCTTAAAAGAGGATGTCATCAATTCGACTGTAGTTTTTATTCTTGTTACCTCAGAACTTTTGACTGTGTGAACCGATTTTGATGATTCTTTTTTTATTTGGAAGCTAGTGCGTCCCGTGTAGTCTTATTTAAATTTAGTTCATTTCTCGCAATGGTATCTATGAGAAAATCATATAAATCTCAAAATTACGTTAAGTATGTGCGTGACAAATGGAAGAATAACTCAATATCAACTCAACTGATTTTAATGATTATTTTTTTATTGGGGTACACATAAAGGGTAGTTTGGTGAAAATTTGGTTAAGTTCAGAGTATGAAATCCGATTGAAATTGAAGAAGTAAATTTTTTTTATTAAAAAAATATAATTATGTTATTTTTTCTGGTAAAATTTATTTGTACTCTATGATAAAAACTATTCTATAAGTTGCATTAGGCTTTGGACTATTACCATGCTAAAAATAATTTAATTTCATATAGTAATTATCGGTATTTTAAGTAATTTACATTTTTCAGTTTTTATTTTTTTTAAATAAAACTATAGTGAAATTCGGTATGAAACCCAAAAAAATGTACCTTGGGACCCTAGGCTAATACCATGCAAAAATTCATCAATTTCTGTCCAGTAGTTTTTGCGTGATTGACGAACAAACAAACAGACAGACAGACAAGAATTCTGTTGAGTGGTTTTTTAGGTTCTATAATCGACATATAAACCGACCTAATTTTTATTTTTTTTATATCTTTCATGTACAGAATTGACTTTTCTATCCTTTTATTATATATATAGATTATAGTGTTAGAGTGTTGATATGAGCGCCCCGATTTTGGCGGGACGACGTGATGTTATAACCCAAAATTACGTCCCTAGCGAGGCCGAGACTGTCCCGCTTTTCAAGAATTATCGAACGTACTGAGACAAATCTTTTTTAATTACTTTTTTATTACTCAGGTACAAAATAAACCAAACAGTTATAGCGACATTTTTCCATTAAAAAATATATTGGCATATATCACATAAAATAAAATCAGCTTCACGCTGTATCCCGCACACAGCAGGGTAGGCAGAGGGAACCTAGTGTTAAGATACTCCTTTCCCCACTTTCTGCCGAATTCTGGAGGCATTGCGTGTTGAGTGGCAGAACTCAACGCCGCGCTTGTCCTCGACACCAGAGCGAAGAAATGGAAATATAAATTTAAGTAAATATTTCATCTCCTTGAGTGGGGATCGAACCCACAACCAGTCGGTTTTACATTCACACTTTGTGCCGCTGCGCTACGACTGGCCTCAATATTACATATCACATCATATATCACATAATAAATGGAAAAGTAATAAAAACTATTCTTATTTATATTTATTGTATATCCCAAAGTTTTTGGCCAAAGAATCCCGCTTTTTTACTTAAAATGTTTAGGAATCCCAATTTTCTATTTAAATAAATTATATTTTAAATTTGAAATAGTAAATAAGTTTCGGTTTTCAAGAAAACCACCAATCAACACGAAATGCCTGAAGAAAATCGCCCGAAAGATACTTAATGGAGAAGTGAACTTAACACTAGGTCCCCAGGTTTCATATGCCTGTCCTGCTCCGTGCAAGATACAGCATGAAGTTGAAAAAAGTTAGCAAAAATCTTTAACATCGCCAGAAGAGAATGACAGACGCTCTTATTAGAACTGATAAAAATTTAAATAATTTCAATATCTTCAATTTCTAAGATTCTACATGAATATATTTTTAAAATGCGCCTACAAAAAGTATCACCACTGATTTTTTTTTTTCTTTTTTGCTGGCAGACGAACGAAACCTGGAAATCTAGTAAAAAGACACTCTATCGCCCAATATTAATAACCTATCTCCAACGTCAATCTTAGATTGTTTCATATATCTATCCAATCTCTAGATTGAATAGATATATGAAGATTGACGTTGGAGATAGGTTATTAATATTGGGCGTATATCGCACTTAAAATAATATTTTTTTTAAATGTAAACTTAAAAGTTAAAAGTATTTCGAAAGGTACATTAAAACAACACTGTAATCTAAGATATTTATTGAAATTTATTTCTATGCAAGCCATAAAACATTAGATTAAGTTCAGGTGATAAAATCCGAAAATTGCGATACAGTACCAACAAACGCCAAAAGGCAACAAAAAATGGTGACAAAAGATGATTTCAACTTCAAAAATATTTTGTCAGCTCATAAAGCTACATTAGCTGTATTGCTATCGTAATATTAATTAAAAAAAAAAAAAAAAAAAACAAAGTTAAAAATCATTTTAAATACAAAATATATTTTATAAGAAACTATCCGGCCATTTGGATTTGAAGTTACTATATATCTGGTACTTGATATCCGGCTAAGAAGCTATACGTTTCATTTATTTGTTTTGTCCTCAACTAACTTACATTTCCTATCATAGTTAACGAAAATAAAAATCCATTATTTCATTATTTGATTATACAGAATGGAAGTGTCAGCTCCACTTTAAATGAAACCACAGTTTTAACTACTCTATAAAAGCCTAATACAATTTAAAAAAAACGCAAAAATGTAAAAGTGATTTTTTCAAACAAAATAAAAATATTGTTGTAATATAAAACGCCATTTGTTAAGACCGACGCTCAAATAAACCTGTCAAAGGGAAACCGACGCATACGTCTCATTCCGAAATCGAGTCGTAAATATTGGCAACAAAGTTCAAATTTTATTAACCTTTAATAGTATTTTTGTAGTAGTTGTGTTTACGTTATTGGTATCTATCTATACGTAACTGCGTCACACGAAATACAGGTATGGGTAAACATCGTGAAATGAAAAAAAAATCCTACGTCTAAACTGTTGATAACTTTAGATATGGGTTTAAGTATTTTACCCTATATGCTGTTCCCGTAAAAGGAGCGCTGACACTTCCACCTGTATAACATTTATGTGAACCGTTAAACGATTATGAGTTGCTTCTTAATTTAAAATGTACATATTATTCACTATTTAATAATTTCTATTATTAAGTTAAATATTTACTAATATAAGTTATTAAATATTTTACCCTATATGCTGTTCCCGTAAAAGGAGCGCTGACACTTCCACCTGTATAACATTTATGTGAACCGTTAAACGATTATGAGTTGCTTCTTAATTTAAAATGTACATATTATTCACTATTTAATAATTTCTATTATTAAGTTAAATATTTACTAATATAAGTTATTAATATTATATATTATTCGGGTGATAAATAATAATTAATTAATATCGAATAGTTTGTTTGTAAATCTGTACTTCGCTCCTCACGTTGTTTGCCACCCACATGGCTAACAGCATACCTGCAGCCTGAAAAAACATTTTTATGTACTTTAAAGACATGTTTATGAAGTTATCAATCATAAATATTTTATCTGTGGAATATACCCACACAAATTTACACAAACCAATTAATTGTTTGTGTAAAAAAACCTGTGAGCTATAAGTTCAGTTTTCATGTACTGTGTGGGACACACACACACCCCTAAATATATAAATAAAAAAAACAAAAAATCTTATTAATAATAAGATTCACATATTTTCATCTTTTGCCATACTTTTTAGCGATTATTCTTCTATCTCTCTCGTCTATTCACAAATGAACTCATCTAGGAACAGTACCTACAGTTTTTATAAAATATTGTAAAACAGTAAATAAACATGAAACTCGCTTTTTTTATTTCAAATTATTTGGTAGTGCGTAGGCAACACGGCGTCTTAACACTTGGCTGATCTTAACTACAGTAGACAAGGGCCTACCTTGCTAAAACTAAAAGTTACTAAATATTTTACCTCAAACCAGAAACTTGTGACGGCTACGCCAAGTAGCCAATCCGCATCCGATTTTAATGCATAAAGTACCTCGTCTTCACATCCTTCTGTATAATAGCTCGAAGATCTAACAAAAAATACACAAATTGAACACAATGAAGAGTGGGAGTTCAGCTCCAACTATCTATTTTGTCAGCTAAATTATCCATATTTCTTTGGTAGTATTAATTGATAAGAATAAAAAACATACCTACAAACGTTTTTTTTTTTCTTAATTAATTTTAACAACTTAACCTCTACTCCTTTAGATGAGTAGTTTGACCTGTATGATATTGTTAGAATTATATAATATTTGAGTATGATAATCACTATCTCAGCAACTAGAACCCATTTCGATGATGATTTATCATGTGATCTGGATTAAAATCAGGTCTATCTCATTTTATTAATTAGGTCAATTTTCATTAAAATCCGTTCTTGTTCGACATTTAACACGCTATATTCAAGATTCATTTTGAAACTGAAAAATATGTGAGGTAACTGTTCCTGTTATCAGGTATTGATATTTTTTTTTTAAGTCTCACGCTTTATCCTTTACCTCGAGCTAGCAAGAGAGAAGGGAGCGCCAAACGCTACTGTCTTTGCATACCTCTTTTGCCACGCTTATGATTTTTACGTGACCTCGCTCCCGTATTGACGATACTGTGTTCTCGAAGATCAACCGAGGTCTCTATTAATTTTCTTTTAGTTACAAGGGTAACTTGATATTTAACAAAGCCTTTCTCCAATCTGGTCTCCAAATTTAAACTTATATATTACTTACTCAATGCATGCACGGTACATTTGTTGTTTCGCGAATGCAGTCCTAGCTCGATAGGCACGTGGACAACAAGACATGCTGATATGTTTCTGCATAGCTATATAATCTTCTGGTCCATTGAGACCACAACATCCATACTGAAATAGCAATGTAAAAAACTTTGTGAATAAATAAGCAAAGGAAACCTATAGTAAAGAGTCTCTGTTACTCATTTTCCGCTCAATTTTCGAGACATTATTGGTTAGGTGACGGGAATAGAAGTGCAATTTATCGCTGCGCGCTGTCTGCCAAGACGCACTTAGCAGGGTATGTAGAGGGAAACTGAGAATCTAGTGTTAGTGCTAACATTCAGTTCCTTATTAAGACACTCCGTTCTCCACTTTCCGCTATATCCTTGAGGCGGCAATACTTACTTAGAAGAAATAATTATTTTTATACACTCACTCTGATAGCAAGATCCGTCTAGTAACAAGTAAAGCAATGTCTCGAATAGCTTGGAAAACGGACTGTCCTAATACTCCCCTAATATGGTTCCCTCTCTTGACCCTGTTATATGCAGATGTACAGATCAGATGCATGCAGTTTAGATTTTAGAATTTTCCTTACTTTTGATAATTTTTGAGCCCAAGTTAACAAAGTTTAGAAAACCGAACTTAAGAAAGGCCACGACTCGCCGACCGTACTATACGTACCGTAACTTGGAGATCATCCCATAATTTATTATGTAGAAGATCGTCATCTGTTGTATTTTTGAAGAAATCCTCCCTCAACCACTCTGTTACTCTGAATTGAAGGCCGTAGCGTTGTAAGGCTACATATACAGCAATCAACATTTGGAGCACCACCATCATCATCAGAAAAGCTATATACTAAAAGAGGAGAAATAAAAATAGTAGAATTTTAACAAATTTCATTGTTAATACCAGAAAATGTTGACATTCAAGACATTGACATTGAAATGTATATCTAAATAACATATGGATATATAGTTCAAAGGTTTAAGGCACTCTTAACTGAAAGCGCGACGATTTTGGATTCAATTCTCACTAGAGGAAATTAACCCTAAATACACAATGTCTCAAATATTGGACTTGCCCCTTTTCTATACACGGATAACGTGCGGAAAAAAACTCATATCAAATATATTACACAAACTATCCAGACGTGTGATAAAAGAATATTAAATTGGTTTTATATTACTTTCTGAAAACGATATTTTTGCTACCAACTGTGCACATTTCTTTATATTTGTTTTATTTATATCGAATATTAAACCAAAATAGCAACATAACTTACAAAATAAAGTATTTTCACATTTTCCCTTATTGCTCCGGCCGAACCGAAAGCAGCGACAGCGATCAACAACAAACAAGCTAGTATGATGATCACATCTCCAATGTAAGTTCCACTTGCTCGCTCCTCACCGTACGTCTTGACAATCCTGGTGTCCACCACCGCAAATATGAGGGTACATAGAGCTAAAAGCTAAAAAACAACAGCTATACATTGTTCTATATTACAATAGTCCTAGCCCACTATATTATGCTTGGACTAACACATAAACACATACAAATATATAAAATAATTTAATATATGCTTCCGTGCACACCGACATTTCACAATAAACAATTTTGTAAGTCCAGTAGCTCAGTAACGGAGAAGTTTCGTAATATACAATACTAGCGATCCGCTCGCGGCTTCGCCTGCTTGGACTATCATATTATTTATTCAGTGATCTGAATAACTGTCGTGCTCTAATAACAATATCATTATATTTATTATAGCAAATTTATGGCAAAATAATTTAGGTTGATATACCTTTTTATTTATAAACCGATTGAAATAAAACAAATACTAAATGTTACGGAAAGATTTGCACAACTACAACAATTGAAGCTACATTTATATCGGTTGATCCGTTTTTAAGATTAGCATGCACAAAACGCGCAGACAAATAGACGAACAAAAAAATAAAAAAGAATACTGTTTCGGGTTAATACATGCTCCAATAACAGATTTTTTCATGTATCTCTTATGTACAGACAGCAATCAGTTACAATTTTACTATGTGTATGATAATAGGAACTCCAAACGAACGGATGATGATAACGTTTAAGGGTTGTTAATAGATGCGTTAGATATAGAATATATCTAGCTAAATCTCTATTTCAATAAACTCTTTTTCAGTAAAAAAATGCATTTTAAAGTGAATTAATATGAAATATATTTCACAGATCTTCATTAAACTTACTATACAGCATCCGTTCAGAACCAAGAGCAATGTTTTAGCACAATTTCGACTGATCGCTGCGAAGTTCACAATCATGTTGGTACTCTCAAACTACAGGGTCAACTGAGTGGCTCTGAATAAGCCTGTTCAATTCTATAGAACGCTATGGTCAACGTACAGTACTTACATATTTTTATATAAACAAGCAAATATATGCTGTATGTGGAACTGTTAAAAGAGATATTGCTATGCTCGGAATAACTTTTAAGTATATCAACTGTGAGAGAGTAAGCAGATGTTATTTTTAATAGGTAACGTTTTAAATAATCAATAATACGCCACTTACTGCATTAATACTAACTGAGACTGTCACGATATGGTGTTAGTTCGTAAAAATCCATATAATATAGGTGTGGCACGGTGTGTGGGTTCGACTCCCAGTCGGGGGAATAAATTCTTTGCATGTTCTCGCTCTGAAAACAAAGTAAGTTGTATTTCCTGTGGGCTCACAATCCTGAAATTGATAATAGTCCCACTCGCACTTGACTGATTTTTTTTAACGAACCACTCGACTCCACCCTTCCTTCGGTCATTCTTCTCATCTGTATTCCATAACACACATTATGTGAATAATAAAAAATTAACATTTTTTAATTCTGTCACACCAAAATTTTGCTATTTTAAGATTATGTAGCATTGTAGTCTTTAAAGGTAACAGGACTCCTATAGGATCACATTTTTGACCTTCTGTCTAAACCATTTATCTCGAGAGGAGATATCAAGTTAAAATTCCATGAGTTCATTGAAGAACACGAGTAAGTACTAATTCAAAGATACGAAATTTTATAGATATTTCACAGAAAAAAAATATTACAAGCTTATATTTGTAGTTTGTTTTATAAATTGACTAACAATCTTGAAATTGGTACGGAAGCTTCAGTGAGGGAATCTGACACGCACCTAAACAAAGGTAAAGTGCATAGAGCATGGTAGAAAGCAGGATGGGGTAAAGAGAGCCTAGAGTCAAGAAACACCGTTCCCCACTTTCTGCTCTATTTTTGAGTTCTGGGGCGGAACTCAACACCACATTTTATTACTGGTAACAAAAAGCGGCGTTTCATCTCTGGAGGGAAGAATTAAAAATAAATACTTTTTCCCCGTGAGAGTCGCGTTTACACGCTGTATCTTTAAGACACGACATCCATTTGTATGTTGTGTTTAGATATTGTAAAACTATATTTATTGTATTTTTGGTTGTATTAAGAAAACAAATAAAATTTTTCAAATTCTTATTTATTAAAACAAAGATAAATTACGCTTGTGCTGCTGATACTTAAGTACATACTTCCAAGATATTTCTAAAGTAAAAAAAAATTACTTTTTTTATAAGTAAAAAATACAAATATTTAAATTACATAAAATTAAGTTGTTATCAATATCAACATGCATAAACCTATAAAATCTATGAACCTAAGTTCAAGTGATTTACTGGTAACATCTTAAGAGTTCCACAATTCAGATCCTGGCTTCCTCATCAGATCAGCTCGATTAAGGCCACATTATTGTATTATCCCCTAAGCTACGCATAACAACCAAGTTTCATGATAGTCCTTATTACAAGTGTGTTGAAAAATATAAATGTATATTTAAATTACATTAAGTTATTATCAATATCAACAAAAAAATAAATAAACAGCTCATCGTAAATCAACATCTCCTTTCCGTTTTCTCTTTAATTTTTTTACTGTAATATGAATGCCACAGCTACAAGGAGAATCGTCATTACAGAAGTAACTGTGTATTTTGAAGCTTCATTTCTCTCCCATCCCGTCACGGGGCTCCTGAAAATGATAATCTTATATGTAGGTACTCATACTTTTTTTTTCATTATAAAAAATAAAGACCATGCGCAGCGTTGTTTTGCGTCACTTTATACGCAATGTCTACATAGAACCTTTCCACAGGATTTTTTACGACATTTTGAGTGGCGTTACTTAATGACACGCTTAGTAACATAGCGGGGAAATAGTAATAATTTATTACATCGAGTGGGAATCGAGCCCACTACCATCGCGTTTACAGTCAGAAGCTTTCCCACTGCGCCGCAATGGTTGCAAATAGTCGACCATAAATATGGTACATAAATAAGTTTTTTTTTTTTCATTATAATCCCGCAATTAAAAATAAACGAAATGAATACAATAAGAGAGCTACCCACAAACAGGTGTTAGTCAACGTGCCCTTATGGTCAACCATCCCCGGTCTCCTCTACATTACGGAGCAAGAGTTGTGGCCACACTGGTGTTAGCGGTAGATGGGTGCGCAGGCATTTATATTTATAGGTAATAAATAGTAGGTATTGCTGGCAACAAATTATATTCGATAGTATCGTCAGCGTCGACGCTATGTATTGAAAGTTCTGAAAAACCTTTTCCACGATACTAGGGTAGACCGAGACAATCTAGGAATCTAGTGTAAGTACCCCGCTTTGCCTCATTACCAGATTAAGGAAATGAACATATTAAATACTAGGCGATCGCCGCTTGATTCGCTCGATGGAAATACACAATTATTTATTAACATTATTATTTTAAACACCATATCATAAATACATTGAAAACTAAAGTTCAGGCAATAAAAAATATATTTTGTAGCAATTTTGTCGAACTTTATAGTATTATATTTTTTTAATTTATGAACTGATAAAATAAACGCTAAATTTTAGGGCAACTTGGCCTAAATATGATAATAAAAACTGCACTTAATCAGTTAACTCTATTCTGAGACTAACGTGAACAAACGCACAGACAAACAGACAAAAAATTTAAAAATCATTGTTTTGGGTTCTATTACATTGATAAACGTCCACAGCAATAGATTTTCTCGTATATATTTTTTATTATGTGTATAGTTCAAACTCGAAGAAATCTTCGAGTAGAAATTGGACATATAGGTAGGTACTCATTATCGACAAGTAGGTTGTCACGTTTTCAATATAATGACGCCTGTTTTTTTTATTAAATCAATGATTGCGGTTTTTATAAATATTAAAAACGAATATACAGAAAATTGATCATCTTGCTTTAATTTGAGGTAAAATAGAAAATATGGCGTTCAATTATAGGAATTTGTATTTACCCGGTTTTCAATTATACGGATTTATCATAATCCGGACTTCGAAACATTTACAGTTTGCGAGCCTTAACCTGAGCTTTGCATTTGTGTGAGTGATTATAAAATAGAGCCAAAAATAAAATTTATTATTGATCTTAACAAAGTTTATTTAGGAATTAATAAATACAATTTCAATATAACTTATATCTTTTACTCTAAGGTGTAAGCTAGTTGCCAAAAAGCAGTATAAACCGGTATACGCCAAACAAGTGACACTCACTCACACGAATGCAATACTCAGCTTAGACCTGGCGGATTGTAGGTATTTGTAGATATCTTCGAAAGATTTTTTTAAGAAAGTGATAAACATTAATAAATATTTAAAAAAAAAAGATTTTTAGTGTTGGTTTAAATTCAGTATTTTTTAAAACTTATCTTTATACATTTGTTGATTGGTTCCAGTTTATTGGTTTTCTATAAAAGGGTTTAGTGGATACGTAATATTTATTTTTAACATATTATTATATTTAATTAGGACAATAATCAATATAATATATAACTTTACTTGTACTTGTGTTTGTCCTTGCTTATATAAAATAACATAATTATAGTATCGCCTTCCTTTTATGTTTAGTTAAGAAAAATATATTGATACTGATAAAATAGATTTTTATATAGTTAGTTAGTTTTTATGAAGCATACATTTTATTTATTACACTATATTTTTAGATATATATGCAGAAAAAAATAATGAAAAATAAAATTGGGAAAAATATTTTATTTAATTTTAAAAGTAAATCACATTGAAGTAATTTTATTTTTTTATAAACATCTTAACCTAATTCTAATACAATCTCAGAGCACATAATGTGAAAAACAGTATAAAATAGAGAGTCGAGAGTAAAGAAAAAAGGGATATTTGAGTTAATTGGATTGTCTTTTAGATTATGAGTATACGCATAACAACATTTTATGATTCTTTAAAAGGAAATAAGAAGATGATCGGAAGTTCAAATCCTATTTATGGCAAAAATCTAAGAATGGCACAAAAGACAACTAAAAAGTTACAAATTTAAGGAAACTATCTTAGATGTAACATATAACCAGATATAAAACAAATTATTACAATATGCCAATAACTCCACAAGCGACACGTCCTCCTGCATTTCCGGTTTTCTTCGAGTCTGGGTGGTTTGTTCTGCCGAAGTCATCAGCCATGGCATGTAGGACTACAGCCCTGCCCAGAATGTTATGGGAACCAACTAGAGAAATCACTTTGTCGGTGATGTCTATGTGACTTTGCTGTTCTGAGTTAAATTCAACGTTTCCAAGGTCTCCGACGTGGCGGTTTTCATCTGAAGGATGGCCATGGTCTTTCTGTTAATAGGGTAAATTGTTAATTATGTTTTTTAGCTGTATTCTGCTAAAGGAAGGAAGAAAGCTAGTATAAAATCACTATTGTTTGCTTATATTAAATATTGGATAGATTAATTATTCACATTCTTATAATATTTGATATTTTTCTGGAAGTTTTCACAATAATTTTTACCAAGTCTAAGACATAGTAAGTTTTTACATAGGTAAAGATGTTTAACGGTCCAATGATGTAAAGTTAAAACAGCAGTTAAGAACACAAATACAACCTATGAAACATAAAAAATATTATATTTCCATTTTTTCAACTTTACGACGGGCTCTTAGTATATCATGATGATTGAAATAAAGTAATGAAATTATTTTCCAAAATATAAAAATATGAATACCTTTTCAGGGTTGAAATGTGGTCCAGTCGACAAACACCCTCCAGTGATATCTCCCTTCTCATGGACATGGAAGCCGTACTCTCCTGGAGCCATACCATAAATATGACCTTCCACTCGTACTAGGCCGTCAAGCTGGGTAAAAGTAATATTACCGTGGACATCATGGCCATCTGGACTTGCAAGACGAACGATCGCGCGAAGTGGGGCTGGTCCCACTGGGGCTACGGGCTATAATCAGAAAGTTTATTTTAGCTTCACGGTGTGAATGTAGTCTATATGGCAGAATAGGCAGAGGGAGCCTAGTGTTAAGACACTTCGTTCCCCACCCACCGCCGAATTTTCGAGACATTGCGTGTTCAATGGTGAAGTTCAACGCCGCGATTTGTCTTGTTACTAGTGCGAGGAAATACAAAATTTCCACATAAATTGTAGTATACATATATATGTATATGTTATTCTGATGTAGAAGGTATATAACTGTACAGTTTCATGTAGATCCGTTCAGTACTTTTTGTGGGAAACTGGAATAAACGTCCATTCTCACAAACTTTCTTATTTATAACATTAGTCGGATTAATTTACTCGAGCGGGAATCAAACCTACAACCGTCGCGTTTACAGTGCATACGCCGTGCCACTGCACCACGACGGCCGCATTCTCTTGTTTATCTTAATTCGTATTATTTTACCCTAGGAAATAAAAATATGTTTATTAATATATTAATTATAAAAGATACGAGAACGTATGCATCGATTTTGTGCATTTTGTATGAAATTCAAAACCTATAGGGTACTTCCTGTAGACCTACAACAATAAAATTTGGCACAAAGTTAAAACTTAATAATTTAAAAAATCTGAAAAGTGAAAATTTATAGTTATTTCATAAAAAATAATCTTTACAAACTTATACTTACTAAATTTATAGTTCATTTCATACAAAATGAGTGTGTGTGCCCGTAAACTTAAGTTTGTATATTTTTATAAGTTGTACTTCCCCTAGATCTACTATCCTGATCCTGAATTGGTATGGAAGCCTCGGTGGGTGAGTTCGACTCGCACTTAACCGATTTTTTTTTTTGATAAACCAGTACATCGTACACAGTACAGCGTTAAATAGCAATATAGTGTTTATATTATATATATATATATATATATATATATATATATATATATATATATATAGTTTACTATAGTTTACTATAAGTATTTACTTATAGTATATAAGTCTTTACTTATAGTAAGCTTACTTGCAACGCATGACTTATTCATTGCTCAATATTGAATAATAAAGGTCAGTTGATTTTGGTAAATAATAAATCGAATAGCCTTTATAATACATCAACTGGAACAAAATTAAAATGATCTGGTTAATTTATATGCAAATAAAATTTAATTTATAAATATTCATTAAAATATTTCCACCTACGTAAATTAAAATATAAATCGGTCAAATGCTAGTCGGACTCGTATTCCGAGGGCTCCGTACTAATTTCAGGATTGTATGCCAACTGGAAGTACATAAAAGTCGACTAACTTAAATTGATAAACGTACGTATACGTTTGTATTTTTTTTTTCTATAAAATGTCTATAATTTTTCACTTTATAGATTTTTTTTTCTCTATTTGTACTGCAAGTTCTTAACTCTTGCTAAATTTCATAACTGTAGGTCCACAGGAAGCACCCTATAAAATAAAATATAAAATGCAGTAATAATTATGCATAAACGCTCGTATTTTTTGATTGCGTTGACTTAGAAACTTGTTCTTATATTTTTTCCTGTACTTCAAAAGATCGTGCCTTACAATATTTGAAATAAATTTCAGCTTGATACCTCCACAGTATCTCGAGATAAATGGTATTGACAGATAGACAGATGGACAACAAAGTCATTGTATAAGTGTTTCGTTTTTTACAACCTCCTTCGTGTTTTCTCCATACAACGTGACATTGGCGAAGTGATATGTGCTCCACTAGCACGCTCGGAACGCCATTATCAAAGAACCATACCATATCGTTTTTTTTATTTTAAGTACGGAACTTTGAAAAGTACCTATTTCATTATAGTAATTGTAATAATAGAAAAACCTGTACCGGCTCAACTTTAAATATTTTATAGCAACTTTATAATTTGGAGTCAATTTAGTTTCAAATACATTATTAAATAGAAATGTTTCTTACCTAGATCATACTTAGTAGTAGTCCTAGTGTACAAATTAGAATAAAACCTAGACAGGCTTGGCGCTGGGGCCAGGCCAGGTGGAACGTGACAATGAGTCATGCTTTTTCGTGCGTGCAGCCGGCGCCCATCGATTCATAAGACGTTATCACGTCAAAAAAAGTATTAAAACCATATCTAACCTCATGATTGTGTCCGTGGTGAGCATCAGCACCAACAAAAGCGGCTACAGTCACAGCAAATATTAGCTTATACATTTTGATTTTATCTGATCTGAAAGAAGTATAAATAATTTTCAAATAAATCCCCTAGGTACATTTGTCGAATAATATATGGAACCTAAAGCAGTGAAAGAAAAGAAAAGAAAATAAGTAGTGTCAGTTTCAGAAAATAAGTAAAGTTTTAACAGATTTAGCTATAATTATTTAACAGCGTTAGCGTCCTGCACGTGGCAGAGTAGGCAGAGGGAACCTGGGAACTTAGTTAAGACACTCCATTCCCATTAAGACATTTTTCTTTCTTACTTTCCGCTGAATTCTGGATTTAAGTGGCGGAACTCAAAACCGCATTTTGCCTCGTTACGCGCGGAAGTGAAAATATTAAATCATTCGTTTCCTCGAGTATTTAATTTTACTATTATTATAAACTATTTACAATAGAATTTTTGTTTTATATTGAATATTTTGATTGTTTCCTTTGGAGATAAAAAATCGAAAAACTATTCAACTTAAAAAGAAGCGGTACTAACTGTATGAAAAAAGTTTTTTTTGTAAGCACATAAAGTTTATATATGTTTTAAATACCGTTTTATTGTTATAACAACTGTATGACCTCAACTGTCGAGGTCATACAGAATCTGAATCTAAGCGCAATGTTTGTGTTCTATGAAATAACTATAAATTTTCATTCTCAACATTTTTAGATCCGCGGTAAGTACTCTATAGATTTTGATTGCGCGACGAATTTCATAAGAAATGCAGCAAAATCACTGTTATTTATACAGCCTGTTATAATTTATAGTTGTATTTTATAATTGCGTTGACTGATCTGATTATTTGATATTAATTCATCAGCATCATCAGCTCAATGCTTCCACGCAACCTCGAGGTAAATGGTTCGTCGTTGTCGTCGTCATCGTCGTCCGTCTGGCAAGACAATGCCAGACGGACGACGGACAACAAAGTGATAAGGTGTCCGTTTTTTCCTTATGAGGTACAGAACTCTAAAAAGAGTTAAGATCTTCAGTTCACGTACAGATTGTAATGAAGATAATAACACAATAATGCCGACATTAACCGATTTAATCATACATCCAATACAATAATAATACAATGAGGAAAAGGAATAAAGTAATTTACTTATTCAGTAGCAACTCGTAAAATGTGACGTAATTCTAATTTCAATATGGTGGACCATCTAAGATGGCAAAATAGTTATTTTTTTTCTATTTCTACAATATAGATATCAAATGAAAGGGCTCGTTGAGAGTTACTCAAAAAATAATGTGACGTTATTCTAAATCCAATATGGCGGAACATCCAAGATGGCAGAATATTTATTATTTACTTCTGCAATATGGGTATCAATAAAAAAGGGGTGGCTGAGAATCATTCGAAAATAATGTGACATCACTCTAAATCTAATATTTTTTAATCACTTTTGAACTAAAAAGGTAAAAAGTAGAAATATCAACAGAAAAGAAGCTGGGGAAAAAGAAATTAAAACGACAGGAAGACTTGCTAACGAAGACGATGACGCAAAACGCCAAAGACTCAATGAAAAACGTGACTAGAACCATAGCGAAACATCGCTACTCAACGACAGTTAAAACTTGTTAAAGCTAAACTGATATACCATATAGATTTCGGTAAAGACGGTGTTCATCTAATTCAGCCCAAATCTGTGCTATTTTCAGCAAAGTATATAGTCACGGAACCGTGGTACGAAGAATCTTGCCAATTATATTATGTTGGGTTTATTATGGGCAATTATATTGGGTTGGCGGCATACGTGGCCTTGAGTAGAGTAAACTTATTAGGAGTTCTCCTTATTAAAAAGCTGGACTGTTCGAATTTAACCATCAAACGACCTTGCAACGATGATGTGTGGAACAGACTGAGAAACCTAGCCAGCGATAACTAAAAAGTAAAAAATAAAATAAAAGCAAAAAAAACTTTAAAAAAAAAGCTTTTATTTAAACGCTCTAAAAGATAGAAAATAAAAAATTTGCTTCTAAATTTTAACTAATAATTTAAAACTCATAACACACAATTTATATATATAATAGTTTGTCGCGCGATATACTTGTGTAAATAAACTAGTACTAATTAAATAATGTAAAATCTGTTAAGTGAAAATAAAAAATAATAAAATATTGAGAATTTCATTAAATGGAAAACAATTTAATAAAATTATTTTTTAAAAAGAAAATTATCATGTTGTATTCTACGAATCTAGATATTTTTCAGGTACTGGGATCGATAAAACAATCTTAAAATGAGAAGCGCAAGCAAATATGTAAATTGCATATGAATAATAAAATATAGCCTTTATATTGGTACTTATGTAGAGTAATATAAGTACAAATTATAAAGACTATATTAGTATTACTTTATTCGGATTAAATAACACATTCTATGAGGTAAGTGAGGTGTTTACTGTTTATACAGGATGGAATCATCTGCGCTCCTTTTACGGGAGCAGCATATAGGGTAAAATACTTCAAACCCATAACTAAAAAAAAAAATATCAACATGCTTCAACAGTTTAGACACTAGGATTTTAATTTTAATTTTACGGTTTTTATCCGTACTGTATTACGTGTGACATAGTTACGAATAGATTCCAATAACGTAAACGTCTACTACTATAAAAATAATACTAAACGTTGCCGATCTCCTACTTTTTGTTCTCAAGAACGAGAAAGGGATATCTCTCATTCTATTTTACGCAATAACCTTTAATTTTCTATATAAATCTAGGTTCAACTTCACCGAAAATACCTACGACTCGATTTCGTGAATGAGGCGTGTGCGATGTTGTCGCTTTGATAGATTAGTTTGTGTATACGTAATTCTTTACAAATAGCGTTTTGTTTACAAGAATAATTTTATTATTCATTTCGTTTGAAAAAAAAACACTTTTTATTTTTTGGGAAAATCTCTTTCGCGTTGATTGTATTAGGCTTTTATAAAGTAGTTAAGACTGTGTTTTCATTTAAAGTGTTGATGAAAAAAACACTCTGTATAATTCGTTTAATACTATTAATAAGGTTTCTTGGGTCGGATGTAAATAAAATTAAACTAAGAAAAATATAATTAGTATAAACTATTTTATACAAAGGTTCTAAACTGACTTGTCTTGTTTTTCTCGTTTAACTTTTAGTCCATTATACTTATTATAACTTTTATTAACATTGTAATATTTTACGAAGCCGGGTTTTATCGTGTATTAAACTTACAATAAAATAATCATCATTATAATTTCCTTCGAATCTCAATATTATTACTATTAGATACAAATATTAAATGGAAGTACTCATAATATTCAAGATGACTCATAATATCAATATTTACAGAGAGATCGCTTGTTGCTAACAAAATATATAATATCTAATTTTTGCTTAACCAGACTAGGGAAAAACGTGTAAAAACATCAAAAATTTTCCTCCAGTACACGTCCCACAATGTCTGTGCCACGATCGCGTCATTACTCAGTGTAAAGGACACTTAATTCAGGCAATTGGCTAAATTAAAGGAAATACAGTAATAAATATTAAATAGCTAATAAAAGAAATCTAAATGGATTTCTACGGTATTGAAGATGAAAATTAAATGACGGACCCTAAACTCAGAATAAATCAATGTCTTTGTAGACACCAAAAGTAAACAAAAAATATAAGTGAAGTGCGTATTATAAATAAAATATAAGAGAGAGAGTGAGAGGGAGAGAGAGATAAATCCAAGTATTAAGACACTTTTCAATTAAAAGCAAAATAAACTTAAAAAGACAATGTGTGTTGAGAGGCGGAACTCAACGCCACGCTTTATCTTTTTACCAGAACGAAGACTTGATAATAATTCACTTTCACTAACACACAGATACTGCACACAAGATATAGATAGCAGTAGTTTATAAACAATAATAATATTATTCACACAAATTAACCGACAAAATTACATAATATGTTTACAAATATTACAAAAGTGACCGCTAAGTTGCATTAAAACGGTGCATTGTATCGAAACAAAACGAATTTGACCTTAAAATAGCAGAAATATGTAAATAATAAATATTTACATAATGAAAATAACTCTTAAAAGCAAGTATCTTAAGCAGTATAAAAAAATATCTTCACCTTTTTTTTCCCGCATATAGCAGAGTAGACAGAGGGAACTCTGACAAGCGTTTGAACACTAGTGTCAAGACACTTCGTTCCCCACTTTCCGTCCAATTTTAGATTGCTGAAACTCAACGCAGCGCTTCGTCTTACGGCGGGTAAATGAAAGTAATCATCCACTCTATCTGCCAGTGAGAATCGAACCCACAACCAATTGCGCTTACAGTTAGACGCTACCTAGTGAGGCAGCATCTATCGTCATAGTGATGCCACGATGACCTTGCGTATATCACGTCACGATAACGTATATTTTAGTTTATAAAATCTAAATATTACTATATGAGAATAAATAAATATTAATATAAATAAATAATAAATATATATATGAGTATAAAATATTAACTTTCCCACATAAACTATCATAAAATTCAATATTAAGATAAAAAGATAAAACACAACATACAAGAAAATATAGTTTATCTAAACACGACTTACCTTACCGAGTTGTCGCAAGTATCTCTTTGTAAGCCACTTGCCGCACTCAATATATTGCATGTAAATATATCTGGCCATTATAAAATGATCTATTTTGATCCACTTCAAGAGATTTATCTTAAGATTTTAACAAGTGGACAGAGAAGGAAAGGGATCTTTTTATGATGGCTGGAAGACCGGTTTAGCTGAGCTACTTGGTAAAAGGCAAAGTTATATATAGTGATGTATATGAAAATTTTATTATTTTAGACATAATCTCTACGGAGAAGACGGACGACGAATCCGCAGCCAGTGAGATCTTTTGAAAGCTCGGAGAAATAATAATTATAATAAACAATTTAGAACATCACGATTGCGTGTTGAGTGCCGAAATTTAACGCCGTGTATGGTTTCGTTACCAGAATGAATAAAATTAAATAATTCATTCTCTCGAATGTGACCAGAATCTACAAACATTCTATTTATTATTCCGCTTGTGCCATGCCTAATGACAGCAACTATACAGCCTTTTATTTATCATATTACAAAAATAAAAATATTTCTTAAATGGCATTCGTAAGCACAACCTTAGAAATTTCAATAAAATAAATAACTTTAAAATAATTTTATGGAAAATCTAACATAAATATCTACATACTTTCGGATATCTGTCTCATTATTAGTAAATAATATGGAGATAAAATGAAGGCACGCGCAAGAGTGTCCAGCCAAGTTAAAAAGCTGATTAGAGTACATGTATGAAATTTAGCACATTTGTTAAAATCCACTAGCATGTTATGTATATAAAATTTCAACTATTTAACTCAAACAGTCATTGATATATATTACAATTTAAAAACTTGCATTTTTATGGGTGACTTGCTCACACATTAAAAATCTAATTCATTTCCAGGTAACCTAGAAACTTGAATTTTATCCCGAGTGGTCACACAACTCAGTACCCATATAGATTTCCCATTCATTTGTTAGTGAAGACGAGAACGACGCACTACTTATCATTTAACTTGGCTCTTATTCCATATTTATGTTTTTGATTGGATAATCTTAACGTAAATAGTTGATAAATATACTAATTAAACAAATATAGAGTATATCGTTCTAAGTTTGACTTTGTAGAGTTATAAGACATTAATTGTAAATAAAAAATATGTTTATAATACACGATTGTAGTCAACAATTCTTTTTACGTTGACAGTTATCGTGATTTTTAACCAACTTCAAGAAAAGGAGGTTCTTAGTTTTTGCAAATATGTAGATAAGTTAGTGCGCGATTGTCTCGCGTTTGGTGAAGGTGATTTTGACACACTCTTGGAAGATTTTGGTATTTTAGCCGATTTCCGAAAAAGAAGGCTCTCATTTTGAATAAAATGATAAAATATAGAGTTAATGTAGCTTTGGCCATGATTATAGGCATTATGTTATGTATTTTATGCTATATTAACAATACAGTAATTCTTTATTGTCAATATTAAAATTAATTACGTTTTAGGAATAGGCACGCAAAATTTAATCGTAAAATATATTTTTTTCCGCACAGAAATCAAATATATTTTAATAGTTATTTTACTTAATATTTATTTATATTATATATTTATTTTATTTTTGGATTTTTATTTAATAACAATCTTGTAAGTACAGTATAGTTAAAGAGAGGAGAAAGAGGTTATTTGTATATCTATTGATGTTATTTTATTAACTTTTTTTATAGAAATACTGTTTATTTTCGTCTTTCTCACATAAACGGGTAACCAAACGACATTTACTCTTATACCTAAGCATATATAAATATTAAAGACTTTTCCTTAATTTATTTTTTATTCTAAATCTGGGGTTTACCCATAAAACTTACTTAAGAAAAGACGTCTTTTGTTTATAAATATATTTTTAATATAACAAACGAAGAGAATGAAAATGATAAAAATATTGCAGCAATGATGGCAGATTTATATAATTTAGAGATACAAATGTTTAAATATAGAAGATTCTCAGCGTGTATATTGACCAATCTTAACTTCAACTTGCAATGTTAAGTAAAAATGGAAAAAAAGACTAATAATATAAAAAGTATGAATTCAATCAAAATAATTACCTAATAATAATTATTAATACGTGATAAGGAAAATATAAAAGTTGTTATATTCGAAAAACAAACAAGCATCTAGAATATTAAATTAGTACATAGGTACATATGTATACGATACTCAGGTCTTTCACCGCGAATATTCTGATGATGCCCAATAAAGACAAAAAATAACAAGCAAAAACAAGTGGTACAGACTATAGCCATTAATAACTAAGAAGCAAGCTAAGCAAGAAAAATTAAAACTCGTTTGATTTACTTTTTATATTGCATCACATCACTGTGTATGTATGCGTAAATAGCAAAAGTAATATGTCATCATTTGAGGCTGTTATTGTGCAATAGGACAATATTTCATTGTTTACATCTACTTATGTTCGATCTTCATTCGAGAGAGTGATTCTTTTTAAACTATTTTCGTTTCTACAGTTTTGTAAGATTAAGCACGG
The DNA here is from genome assembly GCA_013421005.1 of Heliconius erato x Heliconius himera. Classification (NCBI taxonomy): domain Eukaryota; kingdom Metazoa; phylum Arthropoda; class Insecta; order Lepidoptera; family Nymphalidae; genus Heliconius; species Heliconius erato x Heliconius himera. The sequence goes on along the minus strand of JAATLQ010037740.1, from coordinate 12,429 downwards.
TGGGACTCTATATCCGATCCGAAATTTGAGAACACATTGTTTCTAGGATGTCTGCCCATTCCTTAAAATGTGGTATCAATGTGTGTGGTTCCAATAATGTGGTAGCATATAATTTTAAAGGAATTAGTAAAATCAGTAACATTAATATTAAAAAACGCTTCTAAAGTCCTAATTACTATCGATAGGATAAAATTTAGATTTTAGAAGCGTAAAGTGCGAACAATGTGAATGTGTCACACACACATCTATTAACACAAAATCAAGATATATTTCGTGTACACATTATGAATTATCCTCAGCAATTAAAGCCGTTGCTGTAATAAATAATTAAAATAATCATCAGCACAAAAAATTGTACTTAAGTAGCTGTTGGAATTGGAAACTTTTATATTGAAAAGCAAACCTATACAGATCGTTTAAACAAAAATTGAAATTTGATTGATTTAAACAATAAAAGAAACGTTGTTTCAGCTTTTTACAAAACAAGTTTATTATTTATTCTTAAGGAAAGGCCATCATTGGACACACTCGAATTATAAAAAATATTATTATTACTTATTATTTTCATTTACTGGACTAACTTTGGATAAACGACATTGGTTCGTAGCTTATATAGAATAATATTTTTTTTTTGCTTTTGATGTTTCCATTACAGCTTTATCCACCTCTGTTATACCGTCATATCTTTTAAAAATACCGTCCGTAAAATAAAAATAATTCTATCCTGGAGTAAGCAATAAGTACGCAAATTTCAACGAATTTCTTTCATTGTGTTTTTAAACATCCATTCTTTTTACATAACTGATACCAGTTGGGTTTTGTTATGATAATACACAACAGATTTCATTTTCCTGTTTATGAAAAAGTATAATTACCATCGCATGTACACTACATGTATATGTATGTATCATGTTTTGTTTTATCGGATTTATTAATAACTAGGTCTAACCTCCCTCTGTGTAAATCTAAAATAAAAAAATAAATAGAGTTATAGAGTTTGGACAGACTAAGAAACGAATCATAGATCGCCAAATGTACTGTCAAAAAAAATCAAATCAGCTTCACGCTGTATGCAGGATACGGAATATTTTAAGAGGATCAAGAAGAACGAAAAATATTAAGAAATAATAATTAATTCTGTCGAGTGAGGATTGAACCCACAACCGCCGCGTTGCATTCACACCCTTGAGCTCGTGCTTCTACAATGGCCTCAAATGTACTGTCTATGCACTAATCTTCAAGTACCAAGGCAAGCGTCTTCATTAGGTTTACTCGTAACGTGTGTATTTCAATGCAATGTTATACTTGTAATAAATCTTAAATTGTGAAAACTTATCTTAGTTGTACGCCTTGATCTATTTATTTTACTTTGAAAGTTCACTATCAATGTACGCATGAGTTTCGAATTTTAATCAATATTACCATAGCTTTAGGGTCTCTGTTTATAAATGTATTTTATAAATAAACTTTATTATACTGTAGAAATACTGTTTTTCTTTATTGCATACTGTACCCTATAAATTTATTTATTCAGAAATTGAACTAAGTAATAGCTTATCGATATTAAGGTACAAAATGTACTGAATAGGTGCTCGTAAAATATATAAAAAATAATACTGTCAGAGTCTGTAGGTTCGATCCCCACCCGAAGAAATATTTATTTAAATGTATATTTTCAATATTTGATTCTTGAAGCGTGAAGCAATATTATGTTATGTAATATAATAATTTAAATAAGGGTTTATATTTATCGGTAATTCTTTTATCTTGACTGAATACGATAAGCTCAGATAAGACAATATCATAGCAAAGGATATGCTTGACTGCATAAGATGAGTCAAGATGTATGTTGTTTTTTTTTTTGTTATTATCGTTTATTATATATATTGATTGGCCAGTGATTTAATTCATGTATATAAGAGGACAATTTACTCTAAATCACTGGTTTCCAACCAGTGGTCCGCAGAATCCAAAATATGGTCCGCGAACCATTTTAATTTTATAATTGGTGATGGTGAGGGGAAGTTTCTGTTTGATTATCACAGTAATTTTTTATTATACCTACATGCATAGTGGTCCCTGCTACCAAGAATCGTATAAAAGTGATACTTGGTCAAGAAAAGTTTGGGAACCCCTGCTCTAAATAAATGAAAACTGCTTACCCAAATAATATAAATGTTTCTAGACATATATCTAAAAAAATATAAAAAAAATCAACAGTAAATAGAAAGGTATCGACGATATTGTTAACCTTCCTAAAGTTACCCGACCTCACCAAAGTTGGACAGATCATATATAAAGAACAAGGTCCTATAGTGTTGCCCTTGTAATTCTCTTTGTCAGTATTTACTAAAACACTATTTTTATCCTTGAATGATAAAAGAATAAATTTGAAACTTTAAGATTTTTTTAAATACTTAATTGCACAAAATTAAATGTTTAAAAAATGTAATCGCGGGCTTAATGTTAAAAACCATTCTCTATCAGCTAACTATATGGGAGAATAAATTATGCAGCTAAACTAAAGCAGTTTAATTTTAGTTTAGGGGAGCTGTTTAGAATAGTTTTTTTAGTCTCATTATCACTGGTAGGTAGGTAAAATTTGAGAAATAAGGTTTCGGTAAATTATGAATTTCAAAAAGAGTATCGCTGAACTCAATTTGCTTATAAATTTATAGATTTGTTCTGAATAAAAGCGTAACGGATCGGTGTCTCTAAATGGAAAATATATAAAAAAAAATGTTTTTGGTTGCATTAAATAACGTAATCTCTATATATAATAAAAGGATAGAAAAGTCAATTCTGTACATGAAAGATATAAAAAAAATAAAAATTAGGTCGGTTTATATGTCGATTATAGAACATAAAACACCACTCAACAGAATTCTTGTCTGTCTGTCTGTCTGTCTGTTTGTTTGTTCGTCAATCACGCAAAAACTACTGGACAGAAATTGATGAATTTTTGCATGGTATTAGTCTAAGGTCTCAAGGTACATTTTTTTTAGGTTTCATTCCGAATTTCATTATAGTTTTATTTTAAAAAAATAAAAACTGAAAAATGTAAATTACTTAAAATACCGATAACTACTGTATGAAATTAATTTATTTTTAGCATGGTAATAGTTCAAAACTTAATGCAACTTATAGAATAGTTTTTATAACAGAGTACAAAGAAATTTTACCAGAAAAAATAACATAATTATATTTTTTTATAAAAAAAATCAACTTCTTCAATTTCAATCGGATTTCATACTCTGAACTTAACCAAACTTTCACCAAACTACCCTTTATGTGTACCCTTTCTCATAAAAAAAGAATCATTAATAATCATCGGTTGAGTTGATATTTAGATATTCGTCCATTTGTCGTGCACAACCATAATGTAAATTTGAGATTTATATGATTTTCTCATAGATATCATTGTCGGAAATCAACTAAATTAAAATAGGATACGGGACGCACTAGCGCACCAAATAAAAAAAGAATCATCAAAATCGGTTCACACAGTCAAAAGTTCTGAGGTAACAAGGATAAAAAATACAGTCGAATTGATCAACTCCTCTTTTAAGAAGTCGGTTAATAGAAATCTGACATAATTAAATGACGATTATTTTATTTAACCACAATTAAAAAGAAAAAAGTAAATTGAGGCCATTCGTCGCACAGGGGCACAAAGTGTAACTGTAAACTGGTTGTGGGTTCGATCCCACTTGAGGAAATGAAATATTTATTAAAATTTATATTTCCATTTCATCGCTCTGGTGTCGAGGCAAAGTGTGGCGTTGAGTTTCATTACTCAGCACGCAATGCCTACAGAATTCCGCGGAAAGTAGGGAACAGAGTGTCTTAACACTAGGTTCCCTCTGCCTACCCTGCTGCGTGTGGGATACAGCGTGAAGCTAAAATAAAACTAATACTAAATATTTAAGGGCAGATTACCAAAATAGAAACAAAAAGAAGATTTAAATCGGTTAAGCCGTTTCTGAGATTATCGTGAACAAACGCACAGACAAACAGACCAACTGACCTATGCTATTACATCGTTAAATGTAATATCTTCCATGTACAGACACCGATTAGTTAGGATTTTATTGTAAGGATCGATGAGTTGTGATTTTATTTCAAACATTCAATTGATGATTCTTATGGGAGGTACGAAAATGCGATCTAAAGTCTTAATAACTTTCTCACTAAAAATCTCAATTGCGTTGCAAACATACATTATAGGTATATCAAAACACGAACATAATTCAGTGTGTTAATTAAATAATTCTGTGGTTTAAGCGAGCGAAGCCGCGAGCGGGTCGCTAGTATAAAATAATATATGTTTTTTTACGTTTGTGTTTAAAAAAATGAAAAAAAAAATTAATTACTTTAAAACTAAGACCAAGGGTGCAAGATGTATTATAGAAAAATATTTATTTGAATTAAAGTCAGAATTGATTGGGGAAGTGGAAAGTTTGCTTGAAATTTCACATAATTTCCAATTTTACTTTGGTAGAAAAATCCAGGTATTTTATTAAGCACTAGTAACCCGCTCCCGGCTTCGTCTGTTTGAACTGTAAAATTATAAATTTACTAATCTGCCTTACTTTCTTTTCCCAATGAAAATATCATTTTAAAAAAATATCTATAACTGTATTGTGAAAAGTAAAGTTTCAACCAATTCCGTAAAATAGTTATTCATAGCAATTTTGTCTTTAAAATGGTATATTTTTTTATTATAAACGAATTGCAATTAAACAACCACCAAATGTCAAAGCTGGTCAAAATACAATAGTGAAAACTAGAATTAAATAGCCTAAGCTGTTTCTAAGATTAGTATGGAAAACAACAAACATAAAAAAACACATTATTTTTTTATTATATTACGTTATTTAATGCAACCATAAACAATTTTTCTTATATATTTTCCATGACACCGATCCGTTTCGATTTTATTCAGAACAAATCTATCAATTTATAAGCAAATTGAGTACAGAAATTTATGATGATCAATTACGTTTGATACCATTTTAGAGTTAAAGAAATACATTTTCATTTATAGTAGCTGGCAAGGGCACTGGCAAAATCGTCAAAATCTATGAATAAGCATAATAAACATGTTAAATACAAATAATTTAGTTAACAAAAAATTCAATTAAAATATTCATCTGAAGAAAATGTTATGACCCAAGTAAAAGATATAAAATCATATTAAAATTGAAATATTGTTTTTAATAACAATCTTATTTTTTTATTAAATTCAATTAAATAACCTATTTAGTACAATATATATGATTGAAGTGAATATTCGTAACATAAACAGCTAGATACGCTAATTCATTATAAAAAATACAATGCACGTACTTAAATACTAGGCACATTATGACGTAGTCTCCCCTTGACTAAGCCATAAATAGAAAACGAAAAAAAATGTTTATCATTCTATAATATCATTTATCATTTCATTTAAAACATTAAAATGATTTGTTTTATACAAGAAAATATCTTGATTTAATAAAAGAATGAATACTCACGTAAATTTTGATGATTTATAAACGTTCACAATTAACTTTAATATTACTATGAATATTTTCACTAACAGTAGAAGAAGATGTGGTGATGAAGAAGTTTAATAAGGATGAAGAAGATGAAATATTAAATTTATCTAATATCTTTTTATAATTCTAATGTTTTATTTGTCATCGCGAGTACAAAATGCAAGAGCGCGTGTAATACTGACTGACACACAAAACAGCGATAAGAAGTCTCCAAGATCACGATTTACTAGAAAGTAGCGCAGGTAAATGTACTGCAATACTGAGATCTTAGATTTTTGTGATTTATAGACTGTTTAATATAAGTCGTTATTTTTCGATATTTTACACATTTTAAATAAAACGACTTTAACAGGATTAATCGCATATGTACATATATTATAATATATAGATACCTATGGGCGTAGGAATAGGGGTGACCAGGTGGGCCGTGTCCACTCCAGAAAAGTCTTGTGTCCACCTTACAAAAGGCCACTAACATAAAATTCACATTGACAAATAAATAAAACCTTTATACGAATAGATCAAAACTAAAGTCCAGGCCCTCCAGGAAATGTCTCTAGATACGCCCATGTAGATACTTAGGAGGCCAATAATGGCACAGAGGCACAAACGTATGACTGCAAACGCGACAGCGCGGGGCTGAGCACGCCACTCAGTTGAAAATGCGGAACGGAAGTTTCTTAATGGGAACGGAGTGTCTTAACACTAGGTTCCCGGGTGTCCTGGGCCCTTATGCGAGATACACATAGAAATGAGAAATATTTGGGATACAGCGTAAGATAAAAAAAAGTTATAATATTCAAATTTATTTATAAAAAAAAATTATGACATGATATGAAAAAAAAGGTTTTATTAATAAAATAGTGTTAAAAAATTAACAGACATTTTTCTTTTAGTATGTACTAAATACTGTTTCGAACTGCCTTTAAGATATGATGTTTTATGTTTGTTCTAAATTATATTGCTTCTACACGTATGTAAGGCGCTTTATTTATTTAGATACCTTTATGTGTTTAAGTACAAACAAATCAACAGTCTACCGAATAATCCACCCTTCTGTTAAAATCATATAAGGAATTTATTATTATGCAAATGTCAATGCTTATAATAATTTTAGAAAAAAATATTTTTCTGGATTTAAACCGGATTTAGGCTTTTGAAATGATTTCGCAATTGAATATCATTTGTAATTTTTCATAGACAGAATTCTATCACCGTTACCATCCGACTGCAAATGCGATGGTTGTAGATTCAAACTCAGGGGAATTATTTATTCTTGCCTCACTCAGAGAATTAATTATTTTTATTTGCCTCTTTGATTAGAGAAAACGTATCGGTGAGTCCCACAACAGCACACAATGTCTCCAATTCAGAAAATAAGTGGAAGAGAACAGAATAATAGGACTTTAACTTCTATTTACCTATCCCGCTATAAGCGAGATTCAAACGCAAATAAGATGATTATTCAAATTTGAATGCTTATATAGTTATTTTATATATTAAAAACAATGCAAATTGTTGTTGCCTTATGTGCAGAAACGCGATGTACTAAAAATTTCTGAACGGTATCTAGATCTCAAATTTAATATTAAATGACATTTTAATTATCTAACATAAATCCATTTCTTTTGACATTTAACATGTAAAATTACGTCAAAAGCTAACAACATAGATTTTGACAACACCAACATGTAGCACATGTAGGATGAACCGCGATTTCATTTACAATCAGGATAGACCTTCGTCCTGGTCACGAGCCGGCAGTACATTGAACAAGTGGCTATGGGGGGCTCTGTGTTGTGGGCTACCCGGCATTCCTTGCTTCTTCTGCAGCTGCTGCGAGAAGGATGATGATCGGGATAGACCAAGGATTAATCGTATGTGTATGACAAATTTGTATTATTCAATGGCAATTTATTGTAAATAAGGAATTGGTAAAAAATCGTATAGTTTTAGGCTTAACGCAATATTTAGGATTGAATAAAAAAATAATAATAAATCAGCTTCACGCTGTATCCCGCACACAGCAGGGTAGGCAAAGGGAACCTAGAGTTAAGACACTTCCGTTCCCCACTTTCTGCCAAATTCTGGAGGCATTGCGTGTTGAGTGGCAGAACTCAACGCCGCGCTTAACCTTGACACCAGAGCGAAGAAATGGAAATATAAATTTAAGTAAATATTTCATCTCGAGTGGGAATCGAACCCACAACCAGTCGGTTTTACAGTCACACCTCGTGCCACTGCGCCACGACCGGCCTCTAATTTGGTTTAACGATTTACAAAGATACAACAGTATGTATTCTAACTTAGTAATTTCGAAAGATTTTACTCCTAATAATGCTATTATTTTTGGACAGGCGCAACAGCGACAACAGAACGTGTATCAAGACCTCACAGACCTCATGCGCCTCGTGGTAGAAAATCCACACCTGAAATGCTTTCGGCAGTTCGTTGTGCCCTTTCAGAATTACAAGGAGATACAGTTCCATTATCCACTAGTAAGAAGTCGTCCCGTTCAACGGGACTTAGCTCAACTTATGGATAAAATTTAGCTTTTTTTTTTAACTTTGTGATGTAAAAAATGTGTTTTGTAAATTTAATAATTTGATATCACAAAATATAGCACATGTGCTTTATATAATGTTGTAAATAATCTAAAATTTTAGTTCAAATACAACAATTTTTTTAAGGAAATCTCTTTCTCTTAAAATGTGTTCTAATTTGCCCTCGAAAAATTCCCGCTTTAACCGATTTTGAGGAAAGAATCTTAACTGATAATTATTTGTTGATGCCCAAAGTCATACCAGGGATACATAATTACATATTTCCCTTTATAGAATTGAAGTTTACAACCATCTTATTCATGAATAGCTAGTGAACATGAGATTTTTTATCTATCCATTCTTCACCCATCAACCAAACGATGATATGATACATTGGCCGACAGATGATTAAATAATCACTTATGGTACTATCGATAATACTTTCTTATACATCACATTTTATCAAATTTAAAAAATATATATATACTATCAAAATCGGTCTCGAGGTCGGTTTACTTTTAATAAACTAAACAGCCTTACCAGTAACCAGTTATTAGTAATTTTATAATAAAATACATACAAAATATAATCTCTATATATAATAAAAAGATAGAAAAGTCAATTCTGTACATGAAAGATATAAAAAAAATTAAAATTATGTCTATTAATATATCGATTATAGAACCTAAAAAACCACTCAGCAGAATTCTTGTCTGTCTCTCTGTCTGTCTGTCTGTTTATTTGTTCGTCAATCACGCAAAAACTACCAGACAGAAATTGATGAATTTTTGCATGGTATTAGCCTAGGGTCTCAAGGTACATTTTTTTTGGGTTTCATTCTGAATTTCATTATAGTTTTATTTAAAAAAAATAAAAACTGAAAAATGTAAATTACTTAAAATACCGATAACTACTGTATGAAATTAAATTATTTTTAACATGGTAATAGTTCAAAGCCTAATGCAATTTATAGAATAGTTTTTATCATAGAGTACAAAGAAATTTTACCAGAAAAAATAACATAATTATATTTTTTAATTAAAAAAATCGACTTTTTCAATTTCAATCGGATTTCATACTCTGAACTTAACCAAACCTTTACCAAACTATCCTTTTTATGTACCCTTTCTAATAAAAAAAGAATCATTAAAATCGGTTGAGTTGATATTGAGTTATTCGTCCATTTATCGCGCACATACTTAATGTAAATTTGAAATTTATATGATTTTCTCATAGATACCATTATCGGAAATGAACTAAATTAAAATAGAACTATATGGGACGCACTAGCTTCCAAATAAAAAAAGAATCATCAAAATCGGTTCACACAGTCAAAAGTTCTGAGGTAACAAGGATACAACTACAGTCGAATTGATGACATTCTCTTTTAAAAAGTCGGTTAATAGAAATTTGACATAATTAAATGACTATTATTGTATTTAACCACAATTTAAAAGAAGAAAGTAAATTGAGGCTGTTCGTGGCACAGGGGCACAAAGTGTAAACTGGTTGTGGGTTCTATTCCCACTTGAGGAAATTAAATATTTATTTAACTTTATATTTCCATTTCATTGCTCTGGTGTCGAGGCAAAGTGCGGCGTTGAGTTTCACTACTCAGCACGCAATGCCTACAGAATTCCGCGGAAAGTAGGGAACAGAGTGTCTTAACACTAGGTTCCCTCTGCCTACCCTGCTGTGTGCGGGATACAGCGTGAAGCTGAAAAAAGCTAGCTTAATAGTTGTTTAGTCTACCATAATCATTGTTTTAAACGTTAACGTTGGTGACATTAACAAAAATAATAAAGTAGGTATATTTATCGGGACTAGCTCAAATGGCGATATCTGCAATAAAAAGTACAGTAATACCCCGACTTACGCTACCCCGTTTTACGCGAATTCGGAAATACGCGGTTTTTCATTTTGATTGCCGCGCACCGGCTCTCTCGCTCTGCCCACTCAGTGTTCAGTTTGCGACAGGTTTAAACATGTTCCACGTGAAATTGTTTTACGTGCGCAGTGCGTTTTACTTATAATCTCTAATTATGTCGTCTAAAAGAACGAAAAATGAGTCATTTGAGCATAACAAGAAAAGAAAAACACTGTCTTTGGAGTGTAAACTAAATATAATTAAATACTGAAGTAAAAATGAAAATTTGTGAAAAAACATTGTTAGAATATATGAAGCCTTCGACATCAAATATAACTCCGGTCTAGGTTACTTTATTTATAACAATGTATTTTTTTTTATTATCCTACACTTTATTAAACATTTTTCTTCTAAATTATGTTTTTTTTTAAACTCTGGTCCTGATTAAAGAAACTTTATATGCAAATTTAACCCCGACTTACACGGCATTCGCTCGGTCCCACCTACCGCGTTAGTCCGGGGTACTGTATATGTATTTGGAAAGTAGATTCTGATTGTGAGTTCATAGTTTATAAAACTTTGTATTGTGTTTAGATGACGCGGTGATGTCAATACATTTTAATCATTGGCGTTATATATACGTTGCATTCATTTACAGTAGATATATTTCCCAAGAGAACTTTCTCAAGACTTTATATATAAAAAATACATTAAATAATCATGTTAAAATCAAAGTATCAAATATATTAATGTCATCTGTTAAAATAGCGTGAAGCTGATTAAACTTAATGTTATAATCAAAATAAATGCATTGTATGTAAATTTATTAATACGTTTTAAGTATTTTAATTTTAAGGATTTTAGTAGTATTTGTGTAGTAGTATGTGTTTACGTTATTGGTATCTATGCGTAACCGCGTCCCACGAAATATAGATATGAATAAACATCGTGAAATGAAAAAAAATCCTACGTCTTCACTTGCTTGCTTGATGTATCTTGCTTAATTTCTTTAGGTATGGGTTTAAAATATTTTACCCTATATGCTGTTTCCGTAAATGGAGCGCTGACACTTCTCTTCTCTTCTTTGTTAAAGGCCGTCGCTGCACAGGGGCACAAAGTTGTGACTGTAACGCGACTGTTGTGGTCCGATCCCCACTTGGAGGATTGAATTATAATTTAATAATATTTTCATTTTGTTTATTAATATTTTCATTTCGCACATCAGTCACACATTATACGCAATATCTTAACACTAAGTTCCCTCTGTCTACCCTGCTAAAGGCGGGATAAAGCGTGGATCTGGTTTTAACTTTGTGTGAACCGATTAAAATAAAGTCCAGTCCAGTTGAGGCCAGTCGTGGCGCAGCGGCACGAAGTGTGACTGTAAAACCGACTGGTTGTGGGTTCGATCCCTACTCGACGAGATGAAATATTTACTTAAATGTATATTTCCATTTCTTCGCTCTGGTGTCGAGGTTAAGCACGGCGTTGAGTTCTGCCACTCAACACGCAATGCCTCCAGAATTCGGCAGAAAGTGGGGAACGGAGTGACTTAACACTAGGTTCCCTCTGCCTAACCTGCTGTGTGCGGGATACAGCGTGAAGCTCATTAAAATAAAACTAATACTCAATATTTTAGGGCAGTTTGTTAAAATACAAAAAAAAAATTAAATCGGTTAAGCAGTTTCTGAGATTATCGTGAAGAAACGCACATACAAACAGACCAACTGACGAAGTTTTAATTACATTGTTAATTGTAATATCTTCTATGTACGGACACCGATGAGTTAAGATTTTATTGTAAGTATCGATAAGTTATGTTTTTATTTCAAACATTCAATTGAAGATTCTTATTGGGAGGTACAAAAATGCGACCTAAAGTTTTAATAACTTTCTCATAAAAAATCTTCATTGCGCTGCAAACATACATAATAGGTATATCAAAACACGAACATAATTCAGTGTGTTAAGTAAATAATTCTGTGGTATAAGCGGGCGAAGCCGCGAGCGGGTTGCTAGTACAATATAATAGTTACTTGTTTTGTAATATTATAAATAAGAATTTCATATTCATTAAAATATTATAACCTTCTGCTCAATAGTTTTTATATTCTGTAAAAGTGAATATGTTCATTATTCAGAAAGAAACGTATTTAAACGTAATAAAATAAAAAAAATATATAATTAATAAATAATTATAAAATATTGAAATTACAGATAAGTATTACAGGACATAGACGTTTACAGCATTCATTAAAAAATTAAATTAAATTAGCTTCACGCTGTATCCCGCACACAGCAGGGTAGGCAGAGGGAACCTTGTGTTAAGACACTCCGTTCCCCACTTTCTGCCGAATTCTGGAGGCAGTGCGTGTTGAGTGGCAGAACTCAACGCCGCGCTTAACCTCGACACCAGAGCGAAGAAATGGAAATATAAATTTAAGTAAATATTTCATCTCCTCGAGTGGGGCTCGAA
>JAATLQ010037739.1:41155-62843 GCA_013421005.1 Heliconius erato x Heliconius himera | reverse complement strand
AGATGGGTGTGGTGGCATTACACAAGTAATATACTCATAACATTGTTTTGTTTGATATTGTTTAATAAACATATTTTAGATTATTTAGTTAAGTGGTGGTATTGTTATTAATTGTAACTAAATGATTAAAATATTACTAGTGGCGACATTTAGCTATATGTGTACTTCCTTACCATCTGTCAAAGTCATATTCATTCTCTAATAAACTACTATCCAATGTCCATGCGTTTTATTAGAACAAAAGGTAAAAGCTAATATCATACACCTAACGCCTACATAGTAATAAATGTATAACATTTCTAGCTCACCATTTAACCTCTCGGCCACAACGACCGCGGGCGGCGAGGACGGCGCGGGCGGCGCCAGCAACCTCCCCTCCAGTATATTGTCAATGGTCATGTCAGGCGAGCGCGTCATGGCGAGGTCGGCAGCGAGCACCGAGTGAGGCATTTGTGGGAACAGCTGTTGGACCTGACGGACCATGGACTCCAGGGCCAGGCCCCCTGTCAGGCCCCCCGGCAGGCCTGGTAGGCCTCCCGTCAGGCCGGCGGCGGCTCGAGCGTTAGCGGCGTCTCTGACGCGTGTCACTTCCACTGAGAAGCTGGGCAACCACGATACGTAGCGGGAACCTGTAGATTATATTAAACCACCAAATAATTAGAGCTTCCGACCGATTATGTGTAATTTCTAAGTAACGAGATAGATTTAAATTCAAATATCTTTAAAAAACATATTTGAAAGTTTCAAGTCGTCATCTCTATCCCAGTCCAATAACATATTGACTATTCATTAAAAGGACAGATTGGTAAAATGGTAAATAACAACTATATAACTATATGTATACGTAGCACTTAAAAAAATAGATAAAATAGGTACTATTATTAAGAAAATCACTATGACTAACCATTCAAGTCTTGCTGTGAGGATTTAAGTTTCGATATCAAGTAATACCCGATGCAACACAATAAAATTAAAGCCACTACTCCCAAAGCGGAATATGCAGTCATTCACATTTATAATATTTGTATTACTATAATTTAAAATTCTTAGTTTCGGTTTTTCGTTGCCCACCTCGTTTTTGGTAAACAGAAAATTTGCACATTTATTTAATTCATTGTTGCGACATTGATTTTGACAAATTAAAAAAAAATATAGTGGAAACGGCTAATTGGCAGTTGACATTGTTTTTTTTTAAATAATGCAATTTGGAATAATTGTCATATATTCAGCCAGTATTAAGACAGTTCTCAAAACCTCTTAAATGAAAAATATATATATGTGGAAGTGTCAGCACCACTTTAAATGATACCACAGTTTTAACTACTCTAGAAAAACCTAATACAATTAAAAAAAATCTTAAAAATGGAAAAGTGATTTTTTCAAACAAAATAAATAATAAAATTATTGTTGTAATATAAAACACCATTTGTGAAGAACGACACACGCACACATTGATTAATCTTTAGTAGTATTTTTGTAGTAATATGTGTTTACGTTATTGGTATCTATGCGTCTCATCTATCTACATATCTATGCATCTATGTGTCACACGAAATACAGATATGGATAAACATGGTGGAATGAAAAAAAATTACGTCTCAACTGTTGAGGTATCTTGATTAATTTCTTTAGGTATGTAACTCACCGTCGAAGTGGAAGAGGTGGTTGTTGGGCCCGCCCTGCATGGCGAGGTGCGCGGGGCGCGCGGGGAGCGCGCGCGCGGGCGCGTCGGGCGCCGCCGACAGCGCGCGCCGGCACGTGGGGCACGACGCGTCCTGCTGCACCCAGCGGCACAGGCACGAGCTGAACACAGTATGTACACGCTGTATCCCCTCATCTTACATTATCTAACTTACTATTCTTGAATAATGACAGTTTATTAACATCGCGATGCGGTTACATTTAGTAACTGTGCGTATTGAACTAGGCGTCATTTTATTTGTCTCCGTCTTCATATTTAATAATTGTTAAGGACTCATGACTTATGCAGCTTTAGTGTAGATTAAATTAAACATTAATTTTAAACCCATCACTCAGAACTTTGAAGCTTACAGTTTAGTTTCTCTATATATTTCCTAACAATTGAATTCCATCGTTCCTACGAAACCGCACGGTGGAGTAATACGTATCCGCGTTGTGTGGATGATATTTAAGCTTGTGACGTACTGTGCGGTTAGATAATGTGGCGGCAGGAAACAGGTCAAACAGTTCTTCAGAACACTCCCCATGATAAGAACGCACAACGATGACACGTCTCTCGCAATGCCAACGTGTCAAGCCTTTCACAGAACATTGGGTCCCCAATAATTCGAAAGGCTCTACGTTGTATTCGATCAAATGGTTCAAGCTGATACTGGGGTGCACCAGCCCAGAGATGAGAACAGTACTCTATGTGAGGCCAAACCTGGTCCATATATAGGGCCAATCGGTGTTTTGGCGTGAAATACCGTCTCGCTCTGTTGATAGCAATGAATGCTAGAATACTCTAACATTTCATTGATATGCAGAAGATACAGCAAAAACCGTCGGCAGTGACCTTGATGCTGCGCCCAGTCAGAAAGCTAGCGATTCTCGGGAAGCCCGCAGGATAGAAGTTTTGCAAGGAGCGCCTCATGCCACACGCGATCGAAGGCGTTGGCCATGTCCAAACTAAATGCTAGGCCCTATCCATTTCAGTAGCCGTAGGTGGGTGAGTTAAACCAGAAGATCACTGGCTGAGCGACCATGGCGGAAGCCATATTGACTGTCATTAATCAATCGGTGATCCTCCAGGTGAGCCAGGAGCTGGCCATTGATTATGCTCTCCATTACTTTCGAGAGCAGATCTGAATCGGGTGGCGACTTGCAGATGTCCAAAGAAGACAGAGCTCGCCTAACAGCTTTTTGGCTGAACTGGCATTGTGCTCTGGCACCGCGGAATGGTCGGCGGCGTAGTTCCTCGGTCATCCATATTTGAGTTCGAGGCAAAGAGAACGCCCAGGAGATCAGCTTTCTCTTTACCCGTATGGGCCAAGATCATTTCATGTGCGTAATGGCGGTAGCGAAGGCTGGCTAAAGTTGCCTAGTGCATCCATTAAGCTCAAGCTTCCCACCGATTTTAGGGCGATATGCTCGGACCTTTTTGTGGTAATTTTCTGGTTAAAGTACCTACAGCCTCGGTTATACTTCCTCTTTGAGGCTTTGTGCTTCTTAGTAATCAGTGCTTCAGCACAGATCTGATATGCCTCACGTTTGCTAAAGGCAGTAAGTTTGCAAGACGTATAAAACGAACTCTGTGTTTTTCCACCGTTTGGCACTACACTGCTAGGAATAAAAAGTTCCATGAGCTGCAGAACCAATGGACGCATCCCATCCCAATCTGCTGACTTATAGTGCCAGACGCGACAAGTTGCGGGTGTTCTGCAACTGCTGTGCTTAATGGGCACGACGCTGCGTACCAGGCAGTGGTTAGAAGACCCCAAACGGGCATCGACGACAATCAAATAAGAAGGCATTGTGGTTTTCCACGTCCGGGAGTCGCGTAGGCGACTCAACCAGTTGGGACAGTCCGGTTGTCATAGGAAGGTCAAATACAGCCCTCCCCGCGTGGTCGGTGGTGTGTCGTCCAAGCCAAATGGCACTGTGCGCATTAAAATCGCCAAGTATCACGACCTCAGCGGAGGGGATCTGTGAGAGCATATCGTCGATAGCCGATTGAATGTGCTCCATGAGCCGATCCGTTTCAGCATTACCACCGTGGGACCTGTAAAGGTATGCGTAGACTCCGGCGCGATCGTCCGATTCAACACGGAGCCAGATAGCTGAGAGGTACCTTCAAAATTGGCAAGATGACGGAAACTTAAGTCCTCCCTTACGAACACAGCGACCCCGGCATGAGACATAAAATTGTTCTATTATGTAGCCATACCCTGGCTTAGGGTAGGGCGTTCGGTCGGGCAATCTGAGTTTCCGTCAGGAATAATAAGGCCGGCCCTGCCGTCTCGAGATAGTGGTGGACGGCATTTAAGTTGGAGTGTAAACATTCGTTTGCCCTGTCCGTAGCGTGGAACTGTGCCCTCCCCAGAATTCGAAGGGTGGCCTGAGTTTAAAGACTCACAGAGGGATTCTCCAACACCGGAGGTGCTGGTACCCTCCTGGGGTAGTTTGTCTTTAAGTGCCGCTATCATATTAAGTTTATAGACATTCTCAATAAGACCTAAGCCACTTACTTGAGAACAATACTTTAAAATACAATAGTTAAGTTGTCGTTGTCAACAGTACGTGTATATAGCTTGTTTAAGTCTTCTTGAGCTTGTGCAATTATAGTGGCCATAGATGATCCAAAGTAAAATAAACAACTGTCATCTGCATAGAAAGTGAGATGCCCATTTAGCCCAATTTCGGTAATATTATTTATATAGATTAAAAAGAGTAGTGGGCCCAAAATTGAGCTTTGTGGAACTCCGTAATTTACATGAACAGTACTACTTTGATATTTGTTATTGCCCATTTTCACTACTTGAAATCTATTATCTAAAAAAGACTTAAACATATTTAATGCCATTCCAGTGATTTTTCAAGCTTCCAATTTATTTATAAGTAGGTTATGACAAACCCTATCGAAAGCCTTCTTTAGATCAACAAAAATCCCCAAAACATGTTTTTTATTATCAATATTGGATCTATATTTATAATAGATATTTTAGTAACTAAATCGATCATTGCAGATAGTGTATTGCTTTTTGGTCTGAATCCGTATTGTCTTTCGGTTAAGTTTGTGGAATTTAAATAAGTTTCCAACCGATTATATATTATTTTTTCTAATAATTTTGATAGGATAGGTAAAACGGAAATTGGCCGGTAGTTGCCTGGGTCCGTTGTAGACCCAGATTTATAAATTGGGGTTACCTTCGCGACTTTTAGTGTATCAGGAAACTTGCCCTGAGATAAAAGTTTATTAAAACACTCAGTTAATGTAGGTGCTATTATATGTTTTATGCACTTCAAATATTTTGTATTTACTCCGTCTATACCTGTACTGCAATTTGAATCTAGATTATCAATTAATTTTACGATTTCCAAGGAAGTGCATGGTTTAAGAACAGCAAACTCGTCAGTTAATTTAGGTACTATTTTAGGGAGGGTTTGGGTGGTATTATTTATTATTATAAGAAGGATTGGGGTTGGACGCCGGAGCCTTCACGCCGGTTTTAAATGCCGAGGGTGGTGGTATCCGGTCGAGTCTTTTTTCTTATGGAAAAGGACAAGGCAAACGGGAAAGGCCAAGACTCCGGTCACCCGATGGTAAGTGATTACCGCCGCCCACGAACCCGTGCAACACCAGAGGAGCTACAGGTGCGTTGCCGGCCTTTAAGGTGGAGACGCGCTTTTTGAAGGTACCCATGTCATATCGACATGGGTACCTACCTGGAAACTGGAAACACTGCTGCGGGTAGGTCATTTCACAGTTGCGTGGGGCGTGGAAGGAAGTTCCTACGAAACGGCACTGTAGTGGATTGCCATGTATCCAGGTGGTGTGGATGATATTTTAGCTTGTGATGTACTGTGAGGTTAGAAAATTCGGCGGCAGGTAACAGATAACAGCCTGCCCATGCGTGTTGCCATTGCTGGCGACGTGACTCTACCACACGTACTTTAGTCGCCTCTTACGACACCATCGGTACCAGAGTGATTCTATTCTAAGTCACACAGCTAAAAATACATATTATTTGAAAATTATACAGAAAATATCCTGCCTACGTCAATTTTAGTAATTATTTATACAATATTTACGTAATATCTTATAATTTTTAATAAAATCTTAATGTCTAATATGTTATTGTATAATAATAATACAGAGTTTTAAAGTTCTTATAATTCAGCACTGCAGACACTAACAAAAATATCACCAGATATGCACTTCTGATGAATACTACAAAATGAGTTCACATTAAAATCTCTATAAAACATATTTCTCAAAACTTTTAAAAATATTAATTTATTATTATTTAAAAAAAATACATACTTATGGAACAGATGAGCGCAGGGCAGCTTGCGCGCCTCCTTCATGGGCTCCCAGCAGATGGCGCAGTTATCTTCGTTCTTACGCACCTCCTCCGGACTCGCCATCGGGTAACTGTAATACAATTTTACCCATAATTATATTATATCCAAATTTAAAATATCCTTAATTCACATATACTTTTACAAGCACTTTTTAATCAAATAAACATATAGGTTGAGGCCAGTAGTGACGCAGCGGCACGAAGTGTGACTGTAAAGCCGACTGGTTGTGGGTTCGATCCCCACCCGAGGGGATGAAATATTTACTTAAATTTATATTTCCATTTCTTCGCTCTGGTGTCGAGGCTAAGCGCGGCGTTGAGTTCTGTTACTCAACACGCAATGCCTCCAGAATTCGTCAGAAAGTGGGGAACGGAGTGTCTTAACACTAGGTTCCCTCTGCCTACCCCGCTGTGTGCGGGATATAGCGTGAAGCTGAACATATACGTAGCATAAGCATTTTGTATACTAAATATACTCTAACTGCAATCTTTTTCTTCCAAATTTCAAAGGAAATAGAAAAAAGAATTAGACTGATGAAATAACAAATAAATACTTGCGTTCTGTAAAATTGTGGGTACAAATTTATGCCTTATAATTTGTACTTACAATTACACAGAACACAAGTAGGTAGAGGTCAGTTGGGGCGTAGAGCCATAGTGTGACTGTAATGTCGGTCCCCACTCGAGAAAATGAAATATTTATTTAAAGTTTTTTATTTCCATTTCTTTCGAAAGCACGGCGTTGAGTTCCGCCACTCCTCCGCCTCCAAAAATCGGCGGAAAGTTTTGAACAGACTGTCTTAAGATTAGGTTCCCTCTACCTACCCTGCTCTGTGTGGCGTGAAGCTGACAAGTGGGTAACCTAAATATTAATGTCACATTACATATTGTAATTTAAAAATAAAACTATTAAAAATTAACAGATTTTTGAATAAAATAAGCCGATTTTACTTAAGTAAATAAAGTGAAATATAATAATTAATAATTCTTAAACTTAAAATCCATTAGAAAATAAACAAGTATCATATAATTATGTATTATAATTTATGCATACTTTCAGTATTTTTTATTTAAATAATCCGTGAGATTTCTAGTATGACTCATTATATAATAGTTTTCATTATTTACAAATATATTTACAGTTTTTAGATAATAAATGTATAAACATTAAAAGATAATATTGTCCATTTATATTAATCATTGTTTAATTCAAATACAGTCAGTGCAGTGTTGGTAATATTAGAATTAACTTTGCATATAATTTTAACTTTCGTTAACGTGGCGACTACGTTATTATAATTAGCTTTTTATAATGGAAATTTGTGCTAGTCTATATTTACATACTGCATTTTGTCTTGGGGTGGAGCTGCTAAATCACACCTTATCAAATTAGAAGTAGCCCAACTTTTCGCCCATATCTGTTCTCGTCAGAAGACTTGTACAGGTCATGCGGATTATTATCTATACGGAGGCTATTTATCCTGCATATCATATTAAAACAACACTCATCTGTGAAGTACCAGCCCCCAAAGCTTGTTGATAAAATACTTAACTATATAGTTTGTAAAAGTAAGTTTTTTAACATCAAATTTAGCAAGAGGTTCGCTTGCTTTCTCGGCTCATTTCTTTATAATAAATGTAATAAAAATCTAAACATATATACATATACACACACACCGCCTATTCACACATTATAATAATTAAATGTTCTAATTTATATTAGTTAGTCTATAAATAATACTGAATGTTCATGATGTTTGTTAGGGGGAAGGACCTGGCGGCCTGAAACACAGGGAATCCTAGTTCAGGCGTCAGTACTTTTTGTTAACTATACAGATGATTTTTGCTAAATAAAATGATTATTATTATGTTTCTCTTTTATAATTCACGGGTTCAAAAGAACCCGGTCCTTTGTAAGGCTTGCGTGGGGATACAGGTCCAACACGTAGAGGCCCCTTAGAGAATAT
Source organism: Heliconius erato x Heliconius himera (assembly GCA_013421005.1). Classification (NCBI taxonomy): domain Eukaryota; kingdom Metazoa; phylum Arthropoda; class Insecta; order Lepidoptera; family Nymphalidae; genus Heliconius; species Heliconius erato x Heliconius himera. The sequence continues at coordinate 54,832 of JAATLQ010037739.1, read as the reverse complement.
AAAAATGTTTTACTGTGCCGCAATAGCCGTGATCCATCTCTGGGTAACCATAGGTAATTGCCCAGAGATGGTCGCCGGTTAATGCGTAGGAACTACAGAAAATGTGGAAATCTAAACTAGGACTATGGAATGGAATTTGGATGGACTGGCTACTGGGCTGTTGAGTGAGACTAACGGACGTCCGCCTTTGCAATAGTCTCAAATTGAATGGTTGGCGGACGGTGACTCGCCTCCCACTAGATGGGCCCCCACAAAGCGGCGTAGTGCCTTGGGCGCAACATCGGCTTGGTCGGCTAAGGGTGTAGAGAGGTGTGCACCGGTTTCACCAACACGAGGAGCTCGTGAGCGGGTTTCCCCGCTATTACGCAGATTGAGCACTTCCACTCTTTCGAGCATATAGCTCTTGCGCTCCACTCTGCCAGCCAATAAAGGCAAGCCAGAGGCGGGGGATAGATTACAATTCCCCTCCGGAGGACTCAGATCCGTGGGGTCGCCACTCTCCTAACAGCTCGCCACAAGCTGCCCTGCGGGTTTATTATTATTATTATTATTATTAAATTAAATAGAGCTACACTTATTCTTTTAACATCTATACATATACAAATAAAAAATAAACGAACTTCAAGTTGTATCCCACGGCACACAGCAGGATAGGCAGAGGGAACATAGTGTTACGACACTGTTCGCCATTTTGCGAAGATATCGAATTAATTCATGTTATAGTGAATGTAAGTAACTAAATTATATTTTTTCATATACTTAATTTTTTTTATTGTACTTACACTAACCTTGTAAGTAAGTTAACTTCTTATACCCGCAGTAGCCCACACATTCAAATTTACAACTTTCCTTTTGTATCTATTAAAACATATATAGAATAGTCATACTCAAACATTTCTTAATTAATAAATTTAGAGAACGAAAATATAATACAAAAAAGATAAATTAAAATTGAAAACAAAAACAATTTTATTTTTAATTACAAGCATTATTAAATGACTAACAACCAAAGGAAAGTATCGATAATGTAAGATCAATATTAATAATAAAAGCTATTAAAAATCGATTAAGACGATATTTTTTATCAACACCTCTTAATTACTAACAAACTTTAAACAGATGAACAGTAATCATTTACCGGCAGTTATACTGAACATTTGTATTTAAGTATATTTGAGATGATAAAATTAGTTTTGTCATGCCTTCTTTGATAAATAGTAGTATTTATGTACAACAAAGAAATAATATTATTTTTGTAATAATTTGCTATTATTATTATTATATATTGTGTATTTATCGCGATAGATCAAGTAACTATAGTTATTTATTTCACCAATCTTCATTTGCGTTCGTCAAACATAGATATAAATAATTAAAATTTTGAACAAAAAGAAAACTTCCACCGAATCTCTTAATCAGAACCTAACCAAAATATTTGGATGAGACAAATACCTAATAAAAATTCCAATAAAAAAGAATAATCGAAATCAGTTCCCGTAATATTGAGTTATTTCTCCATTTGTCGCACATATACACACTTAAAGCAAATTAAAAACTTATATGATTTTCTTGATTTTCGTGAATCGACTAAATTAAAATGCACACACGTGAAGCACCAGCTTTCAAAAAAAAGAAATAAAAAATAAAATAAGTCTTTTTTGTACTCTTATAAAACTACACTAAAGGTGATCTCTGTCCAGACAATCATTCAAAATTCCGAAACGAACTCTAACTAAAGTAATAATTTTACTAAAGTAAAAAAGTTACCAATTTAAAAACTTAAATAAATCAATAATAAAAAAAATTAAAAACACATGTACTTTCGTTAAATTAGAAAATATAAAAAATTGAGCTTTACTCAATTTTTTTATATTTTCTTGGGAATAATATTAGAAATGATGTTGTCGATTGCCAGACACTTGCACAGCATGGTTTTAATCGCCTGCCAGAGACACCTCTACACTCAAATAAATTATAAGCGCCTATACATCTAATATTTAGTATATTATAATGTAAAAAATATTATTTGCTCCTAATATGTTCGTAGGCGCTTATAGCTTACAGGATTTGAGAGTGTCTGGCAGAAAGAAAGTTAAGTTAACTATTTTTTGCATCTTAGTTACCTAATAACTGTCAAAGTAACCACCACCCAAGATCCATTCCCTATATATATACCGGAGTTGGGTGTATACACGCAGAAACTTTCAGGCTTTATAAAATAACGAAGGTCCCTACTGTTCTACAATTGGCTCCCTCTCTATTAGCCAAATAGTCAAAACTCTGACTTCACTTTCTCTATTTTTATGATGACTAATATATAGAAATTACTACCAATAAATAAATGATTTAAACTAAAATTAATAAATTTACCTATATTGAAAATCGATTAGGAAAATCGAAGTTTCTATATCGATGTGCGATTAATTTAAAGCAACTTCTTCGACAAATTGTAATTGCTCACGACCTAGTGGCTTCTTTATAATATTCATTGTATTTAATGAGATGAATTAATTGTTGTTTATTTCACAATTATAATAAAAAGTAATTAAAATAAATTATGTAAACGCGAAGTGCCATTTACTTTTTTTTAAAAAACAACATACACACATATTTCATTATTTTTATCTATAAGTAGCGAGTCGTACTACGTTATTATTAATTTACTAATCGGTATTATTTTCATTTTCTAATAATAATATCGTTTTAAAAATAATATCTATATAAAGTTTCAACCAATTCAATAAAACAGTTAAATAAAAGCAATTTTGTCGAACAACATGCTTTTTAACTCGTTTTTTATATATAAAACGATGGAAATAAATCAAAGACTAAATGTTAAGAGAAGCTTGCCTAAATAAAATAGTGAAAACTGCTATCGAATCGGTTAAGCCGCTGATATTTTGATTCTATATTAAACACTATTAAATGCCACTAATAACATTTATTCTTACATATATTCCATGTGAGAGACACATAAATATAGATGAAGGTGACGCATTACGTATTCTATTCATAATTTTAGTTATTCTTATTTTATTTTTAAGATGTTGGATTAGATTTTAAGTGCTGGTGCAAATATTCTGGTTCTCCAATCCGGTGGGACAAAATATTGTATTGCATTCCTCTATATAACAAAGGAAATCGTTTAAATTGATGGAAAGAGAAGAACCCCTATTGGCAACGAATTCAACTGACTATTAAGGATGACGTTTATTTATTGTATATTTTAGAGTCACTCTATATCCCGCACATGGCAGGGTAGGCAGTGGGAACCTGGGAACCTCCCCTTCCCCACTTTCCGCTGAATTCTCGTGGCGTTGCGTGTTGAGTGGCGGAATGCAATGTCGCGCTTTGCCTCCGTTTATATTTTTACAAACGGCCTCTAAACAACATCTAAATGTAAGCAAAAACATGTCTTTTAATAATTCTAAATTAATTTATCAATAATTTTCCTGTTATTTTTTGCACAAAAAATTGATAGCAACATTGCAAGTTTTATCTAAAACAGTTCGGAGATGGTGAACTTTGAACTTTACTTTACATATCGAACCTGTTAACCAATTATATGTAGAGGTATATTACTAATATATACTTTCGTGTGTTTTTTAGATAAAGAAGATAAAGAATCTTACAAATTATGCAAAGTCATTTAAAATTTTATTTTAAAATATATTTGAGTCTTGCGACGTATACGAAATGATACAAAAAAGTATATTTGCTATCTATTGAGTTTCTTGCCGGCTCTTCTCAGCAGAACTGCCTTCCGGACCGGTGGTAGCTTTTTTTTGTTTATATGTTTATTCGACGATCCAAAAGTGCTTATAAGAGTCTATTTGAATAAAGAATATTTTGAATTTGAATCAACGTAGATAAAGATGCGTTGTGACCTTTGCGTATATTATAAATGTATTATGTTATATTTATACAGAGATTTTTTAAAGTTTTTTTTTATTATTGGCACGAGTTACGCGATTTTTTTTAGTGTCTCACGTGTCTATTTAAATTTTAGCACGATACTAGTAACTGCTAACTTGAAATTGGTTAGTTAAAATTGGTTCATCCCCAAATCAATAATGTTAAAATTACTCATATACATAGTATGTACTTTTATATAAGTAGGCGTGCATTTATATAAACTAGTTTTTTATGTGTGTGTGTGGGCTTGCGTATGTGATTATATGAAAAAAAAGCAAGCTCCACGCTGTTTCTTGCATGGCAGGGTAGGCAGGGAGGGCCCAAGACGTGTTAAGACGGGTTAAGACACTCTGTTCCCCACTTTGCGTTTCTGTTTGAGCATATGAATGTTTGTATTAGCCTCTATATACACTTACTTGCGACTCATATGCGTCGCCAGCGCGGAGTAGAGGCGGTGCCGGCGCAGCCGCGCGAGCAGCGCGTGCAGCAGGTGCCGCAGCTGCATCAGCAGCACCACGGACGCCATGGACACCACCACGTTGCTGTACACCACCATGTGCGCCACGTGGCATGTCTCCGTTATTAGACCCGCCGCCTGTATGTATAATAATGGATATTATTATTTTATGGTAATCTTATAGGTACTGTCTCCCTATAATTATGTATAAAAGTAAAAAAACAAGCAAACACTAATGTTAAGGTAAGCTTGCTAAATTTCAATAGTGGAAACTGCATTTAAATAAGTTAAGCCGTTTCTGAGCTCAAGCGCAAAGACAAACAGACAAAGAAAATAAAAATCTTTATTTTGGGTTCTATAACATTGATAATAATAGATACAAACAGCGATAATTTTATTTTATGTATAGATAATGCGCTAGACGTCGCCTACTGAAAATTTTGTTTGCGTAGATTTTGATGCGTGAAATGGAAAATCTGTTTTTTTTCCGTTCCCTTATAAATTTCGATAAATTCTCCCTCCCACCTCTCTACACTCCCTAACCTACCTACATCACCAACATGTCAAATTTCTACTTTCTAAGGCCAGCAGTTTCGCCTGTAAGTTGTTTCTCAATAATTTAGTAACGAAAGATATATGTAATATACCAATATATAAACATACTACCTATATACCGTATATATGTAGGTACATATAAATTAAAAGTATTTTAAAATAACACTTATTTCTTACGTGCACTCTTACGTAAAATGCATTTTGGAAAGTTTTGGGAATCGATTGAAATCGAAAGTTGGTGAGTAATGTTACATCACTACTATTTATTATTGTTTTTATTTAATACTCATCATAAATGTTATTATTTAATGAATAATTAAAAAAAAACAGGTTCATGCTATATCCCGCACACATTAGGGTAGGCAGAGGGAACCTAGTGTTAAGACATTCCGTTCCCCACTCTCTGCCGAATTCTGGAGGAATTGCGTGTTGAGTGTCAGAACTCAACGCCGCGCTTTGGCTCGAGACCAGAGCGAAGAAATGGAAATATAAATTTAAGTAAATATTTCATCTCCTCGAGTGGGGATCGAACCCACAACCAGTCGGTTTTAGTCACACTTTTTGCCGCTGCACCACGACTGGCCTCATCATTATCAATGTTATCCGATTTTCGTGTTCCTAAAATGGAATTGTATTTTCATATTAAGATTAAGCAAGACGCATTAAATACTTAGTAACAAGGTGTGGCTCCGTCTGTATACCGTCTCTATACCTGACGGTTCTGGGTTCGTATCCAAGCCGGGGGTACATTTTATATTTTTCAGTACTCCTGTCTGTTTACTTTACTACGGTGTTATTTAGTATCTATTAATAAGAATTGTTTTAGAAAATATTTGTTTTTAATATTTTCTTATCACATAGTAGGGTAGGACGAGGGAACCTAGTGTTAAGATTTTTTAAGACTGCGTTTTGAATAGCGAAATTCAACATTAATAGCTCTCGTAACTAAGGCGAGGAAATTATAATATTTAAAAATTTATTCCCCGAAATGGGCATCGAACCCTTGCGTTACAGTTGCACGCTTGTGCCTTGGAGCTGTAATTGAATTTTGTTTCGCAATTTCTATACTAATATTATAAAATAAAATACACAACTCTTTCTTATTTATATTTGGTCGTAAAAGCTAGTTTTAATATACAGTGTGACTAACGCCCAACATTAATCCTATCTAGAGATTGGATAGATATATGAAACAATCTAAGATTGACGTTGGAGATAGGTCATTAATATTGGGCGTAAGACACTGTATTAGAATTATGTGATACGGGACCATTTGTCAAGATTCCAGCTAGCACTTGACCCTCTTTCCTGTTTTACATTTTAACAACATTCATACGTAATATTAACATAATATTATATAATTTTTTTTATTTTTTATAACAATTTATATTTAAAAATGTAAAATTGATTCCTCTTAATGCTATTTACATACAAATAGTCACATTATTGAAATGTCATAATAAACAATATTTATTTAAACAGAATCCATTAAATTTTAAATTAATAAATATAATATAAATACATATCTGTATGTTATGTACATAGCTATCTTGGAATGTAAAGGGACTGTATTTACTATAATAAACTTATTTAAAAAAACAATTTCAGGTTTTTGCGCAGGGCAGCAGGCTAAGGGGAAGACAAAAAGGAAAGTTGTCTTCCCCTTAGCCTGCTGCCCTGCGCAAAAACCTGAAATTATTCATTATAAATATGAATAAATAAAAGTTTGAATTAACATATACTTACATCAAAAATGAGATGAGTATAATAAGAAGCGGGTCCGGCCGCGTCCGCCTCTTGCACGCGCAGGAAGAACCTCGCAAGCACGTGGAGTGTTGCTATGGAGACCAGTAGACACTGCAAGCATTGATATAATATCGATTTTAGTAAGAAAAAAAGAAATCACTAATTCACCGAGGCCGTATGGCGCCTGACTGTAAAAGTGACAGTTGTCGGTTCGATTTTCATCCGCGGTATGATTTATCTTTATTTCCTCGCTGTGGCAACAAGGTTTAAACGTTAAAAATATATAATATTTTTTTTCGGCTCTACTTTCGGTGATCACTCAAACAAATGCAAAGCTCAGCTTACGCATGGCGGATTGTGATCTTAACGTTACTTAGCTTCACGCTTTATCCCTTGCGGGGTAGTCAGAGAGAACGGAGCGCCAAACGCTACGGTCTCTACATACCTTTTTCGCCTCGTCCACTGTCATCAACCTCTTCATACATGCCCTCCGGGGGGTCCCCATGATTTTTACGTGACCTTCCTCCAGTATCTTTGATACTGTGTTTTCGAAGGTCAACCGAGGTCTCCCCCGATCTCTCTTACCACTCACTTTTCCAGCATAAATCTTTTTTGCCATTCTTTCATCACTCATTCGTTCGACGTGCCCAAACCAACTGAGCACGTTCTTCTTCATTCTCACCGTGACATCCTCGCTAGTACCTGCCATTCTGTGTAACTCTTCATTGCGGATTCGATCAGCTAAGCTGAGTCCGCATATCCTACGAAGAGATCGCATCTCCACAGCATTCATCTTTCTTTCATTCTTCTTCTGTAATACACACGTTTCGCTGCCGTATAACAGAGTCGGTATCAACACTGCATCGTGTACGGCCAAACGCGCAGCTGTGCTGAAGTTTAGTCGTTTCATCAATGCAGCTAAGGCTCCGTTCACCCTGTTATCGGCAGCATTACGCCTTTCCACATCCATCTCGTATCTTCAATCACTACTGGACATATTTCCCAAATATACCACTTCATTCACTTGTTCTAATATCTTACCATTTACACTGATCTTGCATTCCGCCCTTTCTTCATCTCTTTCGAAAATCAGAACTTTTCCTTATTTGCATTGAGGCTTAGACCATTATTTTCACACCCTTCTTTCAGAGTGGTGACCAATGGCTGCAACTCGCATTCTGATGATGCAATAAGCACTGCATCATCTGCGTACAGCAGGCAATTCACATTCAGGTCACCTACTTTCACTCCCATTTCACTTTGTTTCACTCCTTGGAGACAGCTCCAGCATCCAAATACAAATTGAACAACCAAGCTGACATGGCACAACCTTGTTTAACACCCGATCGCATGTCAAACCAGGGCGACATGCCAGCTCCTACTCGCACGCATTCTGAGTGATCTCTGTAAAGAGTCTTTACGGCCTGGAGCAAGGGTCCGCTCACATTGTACCGGGGTAGTATCTCCCATAATTTCGCTCTTACAACTCTGTCAAACGCCTTTACCAAGTCCACAAAAGCACAAAAAGCTTTTTGGTTAACGGCCAAACATTTTTCCGTGATCATGCGGAGGGAAAAGATCTGATCCATACACCTTCTTCCAGGTCTAAAGCTTCCTTGGGCCTCCCCCAACAACCTTTCAGATTTCTCTTGCATTCTTCTCGCTAATATTTTAGCATAAACTTTGATTTTAATTTGGATTTGATTTGGATTGTGAGCACTTGATATGTTAATGAGTTAAACAATACACTTGAGTTAATGAAAATAATTTATAGTCCCGAGTGCGAATTGAACCCACAACTGCCGTGTACAAAAAAGGCGCAGTCCGCTCTCGATGGGCATTGATTATTATTTGTTTTACGTTAAACGTATTTTCTATACAGTAGTATAGTAGTCTTAACTCCTTCACCTAAATAATGAAAATCCACGTTTAGGAAGTTAGTCATTACTTTGTAGTAAATTGTATATTACTTTATAGCTGATAGTAAACTGCGTTTTTCGAGAACATTATTACTACATTGTACAAACATTGTTATAAGGGACAGGCAAGGAGCGCTAGTCTGTTTATTCCGCAAACATATTAAAGTATATATATTTTTGAATAATATTAGGAACCTATTGTCACAGTATAACATTACCTCAGCAGCCATGAACGCAAAAGTATCTTTCCCAGCGGGCAGGCCCCAGGCTACCGCCGCGCCGAACAGGCACACCGACGCCGCAAGGATGCCCACCAGCAAACAGAGGAGGCGAGTGTGCGCCCACCGCGCCGCCGACGGAGACGACGTCAGCTGAGGATCCACTGACACCTGTTACAAAAATGTGCTATATTATTGTTATTGATGTTTGAAATTACTAAGCTACAGTAAAATATTTTAATAATTAGGGACTTGAGTCCGTCGCGGCGCAATGGCACAGCGTTTAACCGAAACGGTGACGGTTGTGAGTGCGATTCCCGCTCGGGGGAATGAATTATTTTCACATCCTTGTTCTGGTAACTCAGCCGCCACTCAACCCGCAATACCTCCAGAATTCTGCAGAAAATGGAGAACAGAGTGTCTTAATAAAAGGTTCTTCCTAATGCAAATGACTTCTTTATTCCCGACTGCTAAGGAAGGGTTATGTTTTTCGCGCGTATCTTGTATGTATGTAATATTCTTTATTACCTCGTATCTCCAGAACCGCTGAACGGATTTACATATTTGAAGTATCATTAGATTCGTATTAGCAGCCCAAGTGTTCTTAGATAGGTGACGTTAATAAAAAATAACCATGGAGGCTGTGGTACGCCATTAGACGTAGTGAAAAAAAAATTTTTCGTTTCGAATACTACAATATGGGTATCAAATTCAAGAGCTCAATTTTAGGATTTCAAAAAGGTATATCATGATTATCATTACCATAATAAATTCTAACAAAAAATTGAAAAATAAAAAATATTTGTAAAAACAAAAACCCCGACTGCATCAAACTAAAAAGAAAATAAACAAGCCCAATAGTTTATTAGGATTAACAGTCGGGACCTATAAGTAATTCTTCAATCAATAAAATCTTTACCAGGAACCCCGCATTTTAATTTTTTTAAAGAGGTCCCGACTGTTAATCCTATTAAACTATTGGGCTTGTTTATTTTCTTTTTAGTTTGATGCAGTCGGGGTTTTTGTTTTTACAAATATTTTTTTTTCAATTAAATTTTTTATACTTTTATTAATGTATTTTTTTAAACGCCCAATTCCAGGCGCATCCGAACGGTACGTTAAATATCTATATTTTTTATTGGCTGAAGCGCCGGCCGCTACACTCCCAGCATAACATATCATATCATCAACCTTTTCATACAAATACCATCAATATTGATAAAACTCATACATATTACATAGCTACTTAATTTTTTATTGCTTATTGATTTTTTTTAATATAAATTCACTTAGCCTATTTATCAATAAGGAACAATGAAAGAATGAAACCAACAAACAAAAGGCAAAAATCAATAATTTTAAATAAATATTGATTTGATATAATAAAAATAAACATTATAATATACATGAAATGTAAAATGTTTTAATAAAAACAAGACAATAATAATACGTGTCCTTGTATTTTTCGATTTTGAATTAAAATATAAGCAAAATATACAGTTAACCTTTTTATTAATTGCGGATCAAAGGCGAGCGACTCACGAACGAACGAATGTAATATTTATGTTTTATATAAATATGTAAGCTTCCTACTGTTTTCATTAGCAAAGCAGCTTGTGTGAACAATAAAATAATCAATCCAATATCAAGTTTTTTTTTGTTATTTTATTTATAAAATATAGTAGACATAGCTAGTTTAGTGTTGAATAATCAATTATAAATAAAATATCAAAAATCCCCATCGACCTGTGTCATGGCAATGGAAATGAACCCACGAACCAAAGCCGAAGATATGCAAAGTGTCCAGTTCAGCAACGAAAGTTATGGCGTCCGTTTTTTGGGATGTTGAAGGCATTATTTTGGTGAACTTATTGAAGAAGAGAGTCACAACTACGGGGTTCTGCTACGCAAAATAAATAATAAGATTGCGGGAGGCCATTAAAGAGAAAAGGCGTGGCAAGCTGCGGGCCAGAGTACTGTGTCAGCAAGACAACGATTGAACTGGTGGAACAATTGTGAACGCCTGGATCACCTCTCGTATATTTATAAGTACGCTGGGGAAATCTAGTGATTACTAGACTATTCTCTTCTCTATATCTAACAAGAAAACCTTAGATGTTATAAGGCGAAGCCCAAAACCAATACATTCTGAATGTATCACTTCTGAGTGGAAACGAATCCACTACATCGCCCGTTCAGTCGCATATTATTAAATTGCTTCAAACTGGGTAGACCTACAAACCTTTAAACTTATTTAATGATAATTGAAGCTCGTAAATTACATTAGCAAACAATACGACCACATCACTAGTGTCTAAATTTTGTCACAGATAGCACCTAAAAATGCGGAATTTGACCTATTTATTGTGCAATAACCAGAAAACTCTTTACAGTAGAAAATAAATAAAAATAAATAAATCAGCTTCACGCTATATCCAGCGCACTGCAGGGTAGGCAGCGGGAACCTAGTGTCAAGACACTCCGTTCCTCGACACCAAAGCGAAGAAATGGAAATATAAATTTAAGTAAATATTTTATGTCCTCGAGTGGGGATCGAACCCACGACCAGTCGGTTTTACAGTCACACTTTGTGCCGCTGCGCCACGACTGGCCTCGGTAATAAATACTACACGGTAACGGCGACAGTCGTGTGTTCGTTCCCTAATCGGGGAAATGATTGTTTTAATTATTTTCTTTTCCTCTGGCAATAAAAACGTGCGACGTTGAGTTCAGTCACTAAACAAAATTTAGGCAGTGTGTGGGTGCGGAGGCTCAGAGAGTCATAACACTAAAGTCTCTATGCTCTATGCAACCTGCTAAGCCGAAAAAAACGAAGTTCCAAAATTGCTTCATGCTATAAAGTTGCATAAAAATAATTAAAATATTTTTTTGTATAAAAATAAATACATAATTGAGGCTGTCGCAGCGTAGCACCAGCGTGCGACTAGACTAAGACGGTTGTGGATTTCGATTTTCATTCGGGGGAATGAAATATTCCATTCAACACGCAATACCTCAAGAAATAGCCGCTTGCAGGGAAGAGAAGAGACTGAATGGGTTGCCAGGCACCAAAATTGAAAATAGAATAAAATACACCGTAGTTTAGCATCAAAATCTAATTTAAATTATTTCAAATAAAAACATTTTTTTCGTTTACACACATCTTCTACAATATTTGATTGGTCTTGACATTTAAAGACAATGAAGGCTTTCAGAGAGTCTCGACTAACATAAAGTCCTAACAACTTTCAATTAAAGATATTGAAATTTTGCATCAAGGCATTTAAAACTTATTACTTAAATATAGATAGATGTTGTAAAAAAATATATGTAATTAAATAATAATATCTATGCACCTAAGCGCATTTTTTTTTCTGCAGCAGTTAGACAGTGTAGGCAGAAGGCTAGTGTTAATACATTCACTACTTTCCACCTAATTTTACGAGACAATCTGTGTTGATTATTACAAATCAAATTTACTTATAAATCGTTGCTATGATTTGTTACATCTCGTTTTTTATATTGTATGATGCCTATGAAGCAATATTATATAACAATCTATTTTATGTAAAAGTGGGGTCAGCAGAAAAAGTGGTGTTTAAACACTCCATTCTCATCTTTAATATTCGAGACATTGTGTGTTAAATGGCGAAACCCCACGCCGCACTTTTTCTTGTTACCAGAGCGAGGAAATGAAAATAATTCAATCCCCCGTGTGGGATCGAACCCACACCATTCGCGTTTACAGTCAGATAAATCTTGTACAACATAGGTACATATAAGAGCTATAAAATAATACGTAATAGGATATCGCGGTCGTTATCCGCGCGTAGGTTGCACTTGCACTGCGAACTGCTCGTATTGCTGCTGCACTCTGTACGTACGTCCATATATATCTATCGATCCAGGCCACGCCGAGAAACCAGGCCACGTTGTTACAATGTATATAAATTAATAAATCTGACATACATATAGATATTTTAATTTAAAGCAACGGCCTTGGGTTAGTTTAGGAGTTTTAGTGACACAAAAATTAAAGCTGAAAGATTAACTCGACTTTGATAGAACCTATCTCCAAGTGACAATTGGATGGACTTACGAACTGGAAAAAAAATCGTATTGGATGGGTAGGTCGATTTATCGAGGTAACAACGTATACGAGTTTATACTATATTAAATGACGTTGTAATATAATCTGATTGCGCTCACTGTACCTGCTGTTGAAGTTACCTCGGATACCTAGAATGCATCAAACATCACACTTGTGTCAAGCATATTTGACCTTCTGTGGATGAATTTGGACTCCCGCGCTCACGTGCGAGGACACACCGGGATGATTTTAGACAGTGAGAGTCCGGTATGCCCCTCCGTCTTTCCCCAGACGGAGGTAGTCCATGAGGATTTCCCCCCGTAAAGAAAAAAGCATATTTGACCTTGCGGCCGAAGCTAACCTAACTAACTGAATACAAAAATTTTATTCCGACTAGGGGTTAAAATGAGTCAGACGTCCTAATAACGTGACGAGTGTTTGAAATACAAATATGTATAGTAGTAATCATTGTGTAAAATATGTAATAAAAAATAGTAAATAAAGAGACCGAAATTCAGGAGGGTTTGATTCTCATTCAGGCGCATGAATAATATTCATATTTTAGGAAATAAAATAAACCGAGACATTGAGTTACGATTCGCAAGATGCAACGTCTCGAAAATTGAACGGAAAATGGGGAACGCGATGTCTTAACATGAGATTTCCTCTGCCTACCCATCTGTATGTGGGAGTTAATAGTATATATATATATATATATATATATATATATATATATATATATATATATATATATATATATATATATATATATATAAA
>JAATLQ010037739.1:6388-41055 GCA_013421005.1 Heliconius erato x Heliconius himera | reverse complement strand
AATTTTAACCCTAAAGGGTTGAAAGTTTGTATGGTTTATTTTTATCGGCACCGATTTTTATAAAACTAACAAAATTTTTATAAAAATATTTCATTGAATACGTGTTTCATGGTTTTTTAGAATTCACCCCCTAAGGGTGCAAATAAGCGGGCGAAGCTGCGCGCGCCCACTAATTGTGGATAAAACTAAATAAAATAGTATGCAGGTGTGCGACTCGAGTGGCATTTGCATCAAAAATAATCACGATATTTATCTGGTATCACGCGAACGAAGTCAAGGGCAGCAAGTAGTTAGTAGCAAGCAACCAGTGCAGCAAATATAATATCAACAGTCGTATTATATCGTATTATATTGTATATTTGTAATATGATATTGTCATATGATAAATAATAAATTATATCTATCAATAAATGATCGAAATAATGTTAACAAAGGTTAGAAATTATTAAAGTTGTAAAATTTAAGCACTTAGTCCTAGACGTGAAAATGAAAATAAATAGCATTAACTTTAATATATTATAGTTTTTAAAAATTTTAAAGTGTTATTCCATACTTAGGAAAGAAAAATAAAAAAACACATAAAAATTTGAACATAGCGGGATTTGAACCTGCGCCTCTTAGAAACCATCCAAGCGCTCTCGCCGCTAAGTCATACGTTCTCAAATTTTGAGAAGGTATGGTAGCGGTCAGAGCGCTTCGACAGGTTGCAGGTTCAAATTTTTATATGTTTTTAAAAAGTATAGTATAATTTATTTTAAAAAGCAAGGATTGTGAGGATTTATTAACTAACCAATTAACAATAATTGTACCTACATATACAACAATTACATTACATAACACCGAATATTCAACGTGACCTCTACAAATTGCATTATTAGATATATGCGCATTGTCCACACAAAAAAAACCTCAAATTTAGTTTCACATTTATAATGATACACGAAAAAATACCTATACTGAGTTAACTTGCCATCGCTTCCCAAACATTTTATTAAAGCGATGGTCATGTCAAATATTTGTATGGTCAATACAAACAATACAATGCGGAAAGATCTTGAACCTTTTTATTTAGTAAAAAAAAAACAGGTATTTTATTTGAAAAATTAAATATTAACACAAATAATGCTCCGTGAGTCACTTAACAGTTCCCAATTAAATACTATTTATAAAGCCACGTATTATAATGTACATAACATATTCTTGTGATTCATCATTTTTTTTAATATGAATAAGTGTTTAAAATGTTAACTTGAAATAAATTTTAATAGTTGTGAAATAGCTGGTAATTATTCTAATTTATTGTATTTTTTAATATACTATAATTTTTATTACAAAGAATACATTCTTTGTCCTTAGTAATAAAAATTATGTCCAAAAAGATAGATCTATAAGTACTCCCGATTGCGGTTCGTTCTCCATCCGATCTCAGTCTAGTTACATATTATGTAGCAATATAATACTGCGCACGCGTCGTTTTATGTGTGGTAAGCTATGAAATATACTCAAGTCCCGACGTGATGTGTGGTCAGAGCCACAGGTACAGTGGTTTACATCGAAACAATGAATGTGATTTAATGTAACCTATACCTATAACCTAACCTTCCTTAATTAATGGATACATCCTCTAATCCTTAATTAATAAATATTAAACACACAAGGAGTTTTTCGATTTGAACCATTAGATCCCGAGATAAGCGAGATCAACCAAACAAACTTTAGTATAGAAGTATAGATTATACTATATTATTAAACTGGGTTGAGGTTATGATCATTATGAGTAGATCGACTCTGGATCTGCGACAGGGATTGTACGTAGAAATTTGTCTTTTTTTAAAACGGTTAAGTGATTATCTCTACGACAGGGTTCAAACCTACATTTGAATGTCCACAAAAACAAGAACTGATAACGTTATTTTTTAGTTTCTTGACGTACGCGAATCAAATCGTACGATGTAAGCAAATGGAACGACGCACGCCGTGTCGGGGGCTCGTTCTCCCACGCCTTACAATGACGAAGTTACTGACCTCAATGATATAGTGTTATCAGTGCTCTTCGCACTAAGTACGAGTATTTTCAAACATAATATTTGCGCAAGTGATAACGGCCAAGTCTAAATATAAATGTTAGGAGCCACAAATTATTAAGTTTATTAGGGGCACTAGATAACATTAGATTTGTTTTCTTTTAATATGATTATTGTTTATGGCCATTTTTTGCGAGTAAAGGATAAATTAAAAAGTATATAATATTCTTTACTATTTTCCGTTTCACTATAGATTCATCTTCATAATTATATTTAACTGGTTCATTTTAACCTTGTCATGCACTGACAATAAAGGTGACTGTAGTACTTACATAATCAAATCTATCCTTGCAAAGTTGTCCGAGCAGGTGCAGGAACCCGATGAGCGTAAACCAGGAGCACCACAGCAGGACCTCATCCATGTACTGGACATTGAGCACTCCGAACACGAAGATGAACTTATAGAACACGTAGTTCCAGAACTTGTCTTTGACTCGTTGGGCCTCCGCCACGCGGAGCTTGCCAAAGACTAGCCTCTGGATGAAGCAGCCGAACACCGCCAGCGAACAATATGCCATGTTGATGAGCGTCTGTTAACAAAATGTAATTTTATTAATATCTGAGAAAATTAGCAAAAAAGAATTGTAGTGTTCTTTAATTATTTAGTGTACAAAATACTTATGTAATTGACAATGATTATATAATTTTTATCATCAGGCATCTCTTTCAATGTGTAAAAAAATAAAAAAAATAAAAACGAGTTGGCCTCGTCTTGTTAAAATTTTTGTTAAATATGAACGGTGTGTGTATTTATCATACTTAATTGAAAGAGATCCGGAAAATATTATATAAATATTTTTCTGTTATGGTTCCTTTATAAACACTTTTAAGGTTTTATTAGGTCAAGCCGTAACAAACTAAGTAAGTATGTAATACAATCTAAGAATCGAAATTACACGCATTTCTAAGTGTTGTAGCATCATAGCTGACCTGGTCTGATGATGGAATTTGAAGATGGCTGATGGCTGTAATCTTGGACTGCCTTCTAAGCGTATTTTTAGCTTTGTTAAACTATTATTTTTTAAAATCTATTTATATTCTCAAATATAATTCCTTTAATATAGGTATTTAAATAATCTCAGTCTCGCAATTCGTCATGAAAATATATAAATAACAATATTCCAGTTGTATCGGTCGCTGTATAAGTTTCATTGTATACACAAACTACGTGGTAATCATCACGTACAAAATAAGACAATTACAATATTTTTCCATGCTATTCATGGCTAATAAGAATGCTCTTTCCACGCTAAACAAAGCGTGTTATTGGCACAAAAAATATGAAGTCATCGTGGCGTAGCATCACAAACGTAAGTGCGTAGGTTGCGGGTTCGATTCTTCGATTCCGGTTTTTCCACTCATGTAACAAGACACAGCGCAAAGTTGATTATTCAAAACAGAGTGTTTTGACACTAAGTTCGCTCTGTCTACCTTTTTCCCGCATATAACAAATAAACGGAGAAGTGCGTGAAGCAAATGGAAGTAATAACAATGATTATCTTTCATGGAGGACTATTATGAATTAGTGTATGTAATTAGTAAGACGCTCGTGAGTAGATATGTGGATAACGGGAGGAAACGTGACTAAAAACACCTTCAATAAATATCTAGGTACTTCAAGTTCAACAGAACTGATATGATGTTGTTATTGTTATATGGCACGTGATCATGTATATATATATATACAAAATACCTACTTTTTTTTAAATAACAGCATTAGTCATAGAGAAGAAAGCTCTTGATATTTTGTTATTGTAGTCTATCCAAATCCTTTTCTATTTTTATTTTTAATTTTCAAATTTAAGTAGGGGACCATTTATTTTTAAACACACATAAAAACAAACGCATAAGATCAAATAAAGTTGCGCAGTGGCACAAGCGTGGAGCTGTAAACACAAGTATTGTGGGTTCAATTCCCACTAGGGGAACGAAATATTTAATATTTTAATTTCCTCGCTATAGTAACGAGGAAAAGCGCGACATTGAGTTCCTCAAGAATTCGGCGAAAAGTGGTGAACGGAAGTAGCTTAATGGAAACGGTGTGTCTTAACATTAGGTTCCCAGGTTTCCTTCTGGATACCCTGCTATGTTCGGAATACAGCGTATATTTGTATTTTTTTGTTTAAGTTTGGTAATAGTATTAATACTATTATTAAGTATTTCGATATAGCCATCGTACCGCTACAAAAAGTTTAATAACTACTTAAAAAAATAATAAATCAGCTTCACGCTGTATCCCGCACACAGCAGGGTAGGCAGAGTATAGTATATACAATATACTTACTTAAAATAGGTCGTTCTACACATTTGGTTTAATTTATTTGAAAATAGTAAGGTAAACTCAACTCGAGTTCCGCACGAGGACGCAATACCTCCAGTCTTCGGTGGAGAGTGAAGAACGAAAATGTGATAATGGCGTCCTCATTAAATCGTTTCCTACATTTGGTTTAATTTATTTAATAATTTTAAGGTTAGCTTAAGTGTGTTGAGTCAGTTCGTTCCTGGTCTTAAAAATATTAGTTAAGAGAATTTCTTTATATACAATATATATACATAAATAAATTCTTAATATTGTAACGCATTCGTAATTTTATAATAATTTATTTTATCTAAATAGGAATACAATATGTCTATTAAGCTATAAATAAAATTTATTGCTCTTCGATAAAATTTGAATTAAAATGTCATCCAAAACACGACGCATATTTATCAAAGTTAAATATTTAGAATAGGTAAAATCGATAGCTCGATGGCAAATAAAACGAATGGCTTAATACGGGGTGCGGGTTCGAGTCCTGCTACGTTTGTTATAATACAGATTTTTCTACTATTGTACAGGACATTACTACAAATATAGTTATTAAAAGTTTCGTCAACATGGCGCAGTTTAGAGTTTTCTAACAAATTGCCTATAAATTGAACAAAAATAATATTTAAATAATTTCGTTTTCTTGATTCGGTTTTTTTAATAATAAGTGTAGAGTTGGATTTCTTTTAAATGTGATAGGATCTCTGGACTATGATTCTTAAAATCTGGTAGTTTGTGCACTGTGTGTGGCACGTTCCGCACGCCATTATCAAAAAACCAAAAGAAATGATTTTTATCACATAATACAATAATTGGAATAGGAATAATAAGAAATTACAGACCACAAAAAAAGAAACTTTACATTTACTGTTAAATTACAAATAATGCAATACTTAAATGCTTAATATATTCAAAAAATGTTTTCTTTCGAAATATCAACACAGTTACCGCTAATTCCCGTATGAGGTAATGGTGAAAGCGGATTTAAAAAATAAATAATATTTTATTATAAGCACATTATTAATAGCTCGGCCTTAATGGGATGTAATCGTATGGCTCAGTGAGCCATGGGTTATGTTATGCTGTTCTGAGTAGGGGATACAATCAATTATTTACTAACACGCTGTTATAATCGAGCTGTAACTAAGTAACTATGTAATATAAAATCTAATAATCTGTTACGCGCACTTCTACTGGTTGTATCATCATGAAACTTGGCAATTATAGTAGATTAGATTTTTTTTTAGCTTCACACTGTATCCCCCACACAGCAGTGTAGGCAGAGGGAACCTAGTGTCATAAGACTTTTTGCCGAATTGTGAAGGCATTGCGTATTGAGCGGCAGAACTCAACGCCGCGGTTTTCCTTCGACACCAGAGCGAAGAAGTGGGAATATAAATTTAAGTAAATACTTCAACTCCTCGAGTGGGGATCGAACCCACAACCAGTCGGTTTTGCAGTCACACTTTGTGCCACTGCGCCACGACTGGCCTCTATAGTAGGTTAGATGATAATATAATATTGTGGTGCCATCGAGCTGGTCTGATGATAAAAGTGGAATATGGCTGATGGAAGTGGACCCTTGGACTGTCTACTATTAGACATATTGTGTTTGTGCTCATTACCTTCGTCTTGCTTTTACATTTTGCGCGTTTTTAGTAGAAATGTGATGTAATAATATAACCTTCCTCAATAAATAGACTTTTCCATAGAATAATATATTTTCGAGGGTGTCGGTACTTTCTAAGATTAGCGCGTTTGATGTAAAATATTAAATGTTTTTTTAAATAGATAACGAAACTCTATGAGGTGACTCACTGTTTTTGCAATTTCTAGTTTGTTAAATATGTGCACTAATAAGTAGGTAGGTAATGTATGTACCTAGCATACATAAATATTCAAAGAGTTTAGATAAAAAGTAAAAATAAAAAATCATTTTTATACAATGTAATAGTAAAACATGTATAGTTTCATTTTCTTTTTAAGTACTAGTATGTAGAGAAATTTTAGAAAAACTTGTTGAAATAAATTTGGTCACCGTCTTACTGACGCGGTTCGTTTCTGCACTCCCAAAGATATTGTCATCTCTCCACTGCGGTGAACAAAATGCAGCGTTGAGTTCCGCCACTCAATACGCAATGTTTTATGTATAAAACTTTAACATATTTTTTTATATATGGATAAAGAGTAAACTGTAATAAATAATACGGAGAATTTACAGATTCTTTTCTCTCTTGTCTCGATTCTCTCTATCTAAAATACTTTACCAGAGACATTAAAACTTCAAAGTAACTCGAATAGGCTATGTATCGAATCGATACACACTCTATACATATTGTATCATGTTATATAAACAAATCATTCCACACAATACATACACTCAAAACCGCAAACCGCAATGCCATTGAGTCACAATTGGAAATATTAATGTACACGCTACAAGTGTAGGTTCGATTTCCATTTGGGGAAATTATAATACTTCTACTGCGTCCCAAAGTTTCCCATTACGTCGTCTACGTAATGGGTTCCCCATTACGTGGACGAGGAGGAGGTTTGGAGGGTCTAAAAGTAAAGACCGATATATCTCAACAGTAGCTTCTCTCTCAGGGTTTCTCAGAAACTGAGTACTTTCTTCCCACCCCACCCGGTGTCGCTGTAACAGCCAGTGGGGCTAATAGCATTAACGTCACGTTCGAAAAGACAAAGAAAATACTACTTAAATATAATATTATATGAATGGCATTAGACAGTCGTAAACAATACTCTTTAAATCAAGGACTTGGCACGACCGTCTTCTCTGTTTGTAAACAGTACGCACTCGCGACGTATCGTTCTAATTGAGACGCAAAAAAATACGTAAACAATTCTTATTTTTAGAAAATATTTTTTCAATGATATATAAGGAATAGGAGATTAACATTTTAATTTATAATTTTTGAATTTGTAAGGGAACTAAAAATTGAAGTACCAGAAACAATAATTGGAAAATGTATCCCGTTCAAAGCAGCGTAGGCAGAGTGAGCCTGCGAAGCAGGTGTTAAGACACTCCGTTCCCATGAAGACACTTTCGTTATCCATTTTCCGCCGAATTCTGGAGGCATTGTAAGCTAGTGCAATAATGAAAATATTAAGCATTTCATTTCTTCGGCCGAAAATCGAACCCACAACCTGTTGCGTTTGTGCTCCTGCGCCACGACTGGCCTAAGTCTAAACATATTAAACATTTAGTATTTACTTACATATGTATGTAAAATTGTTTACTGAAGTGTGAATATAGACAACATTCAGCAATTGTACTATACGGATTATACGGATTTTAAACAAACTATATATAAACCTACCTACCTATATATTACTTAAAACAGTAACAAACACAAATAGAACAATACGTAAGTGGAAAAAAACATAAAATCCTAAGCAACTTCAATTCTAAGTATTTATCTAAGAACGGCGTAATTACCGCGACTTGGACCGCACGAAAATCTAGTTTCATGATAGGTATTTATAGATAAAATTTTCCAATTACGAATCCACGATTCCTTTTTCTATTTCTAAGCAAGGTACAGTAAAACCATATAAGTGAGTACTATACTTATAGGGCGAGAATGTAGGTGCCCTTCGTAGACCTCCATTCACTGGTGACTGGACTGCATTTAGTAACTAAGGTACTTGAGAGGTAGCCACTAAAGCTAGTCGGGGAGCTCTGAGTTGACAAATGTCAAGGACGTCTCCGCAGCGGCTGGTAAAGTGCCAAGATGCCGGACTTGGCTGCCAGTTCTTAACACCGAGACGCCCGTGCGACGTGAAACGTGTACCTATATAATGTTTATATGCTAAGTTAGTCATCTTTACGTAATATTTGGATATATACTTATTTGTGGCAGTGTTAAAGTATAAAAACTGTTATTTTACCAGTGCTGTTGCTCAGCAGTGTGTCTTATACAAAATAGTTTTTGATTCGATTTCGAATTCTTTTTTTTTAACCTCACGTTGTATCTCGCACATGACACGGTAGGCAGCGGGAACCTGGAAACGTAGCGTTAAGACACTCCGTTCCCATAAAAACGCTTCCTTTTCCCACTTTTCGTCAAATTCGGGAGGCATTGCGTGTTGAGTGGCGTAATTTAAAGCCGCGCTTTGCTAGCGAGGCAAAGCGCGGCTTTCACGCTGTATCCCGCACACAGGGTAGGCAGAGGGAACCTAGTGTTAAGACACTCCGTTCCCCGCTATCTGCCGAATTCTGGAGGCATTGCGTGTTGGATGGCAGAACTCAACGCCGCGCTTAGCCTCGACACCAGAGCGAAGAAGTGGAAATATAAATTTAAGTAAATATTTCATCTCCTTGAGTGGAAATTAAGATATGAAACATTTCATTTTCCCGAGTGGGAACGAAACCCACAGTCGCGTTTACAGTTGCACGCCTGTGTCCCTGCGCCACGATAGTCTCACACATTCGGTGCATAGAAAAAATTATAAATGTGTTTAAAAAAAAAACTAACTGACTATGTTTAAATGTTTTATAATGTTTTACTAATAGCACCCACACCTACTTAACATGATACGGAAGACGAGTGAATATAAAAAACAACATATTGTGCTAAAAATATATAGATATTAAAATAGAAGTAGACCTGTAATAAATACGTAACAACCATTTCTGAGCTGGTTTATATTTAGATAGGGCACTTGAGTGAACAGGAAGCTTGTCGCTTTTAATTTATACCTTTATATTGAATAAATTTGTATAGCTTATTAGTTATTACACAATATTTTTTAATATCTCGAATTTATATTTCTGGCTGTAAACGTTACAGTTGTGGGTTCGATTTACACTCCGTGGAATTTAAATTATTTTCACTTTTCTCCTCCTTCTTATAACGGGATGCGGCATTCAACGCGAAGGTAAAAAAACGGGTAGTCTGTAAAGTGAGTTTGCGGACGATACTTTTAGGTGATAACGTCACTTGAAAACATTGAATAAAATTGCATATTTTTATGAATTGAATTGAATTATTATCATTGAATAATCATTGTTTTGTATAATACAAACGAGTTAATTTAAAATTAAAATTTTGTCGATATATTAACATTTATTTGCATTCAAATATTTTTTGCTTAAATTATAAAGATTAATTATAAATAACAATTCTTGTCATTAAATAACACTTAATGACAAGAAACAATGAATGGATAGATGCGTCTCGAGCCGGACGTTCGGGCCGATTGTGCATCTCTATCGCTCTCTCTCTCTTGCACGCTCGGTTCAGGCGGCACGTGACAGTGAGTCATGCTTTTTATAAAACGTTATCACGTCAAAAACATATTTAATAATGAAGATGACACATGAGACAGTGGGACTACGTCTCCATTTGATGGCTATAAGGTCGTAGGTATTTTTTTGTTTCCTTTGAATACAAGAACGGAGTATCTTAACACTAAATTCCCTCTAACGGGCGGGCACAAGAAGAGAAAAAAGTAAAAAATATTAAAAAAAAAAACTGTTTATTACTTTTCCCTTATGGCTGTAACAAGCTAATGTAACGACACTTCGTCGTCCATTACCCGCTCGAATTTCGAGACTTATTATGTATTGGGTAGTGGAACTCAAAGCCGCGCTGTCTGTCTCAGAAATTGTCACGTAAACCAGTTTCCATTATGTATCGTATTTATTATAATTAATCACGTTTAGATTTTCCTTCAGCTTGCCGTGTTTTGTTACACGTGAACTGGGCCGTGACACGTGACAACCTCCATTGTCAATACAATTAAATACTATAAATGGTTATATGATTGTAATCACTATACTATTATTGATTGCTTGTAATTTAAGTTGTTATATTCATTTAGATTTAAAACTATCTATTCAGTGTTTGAGAATAGATTCAATCTCCGGTTTCACCTAACCTTGATTGTATTTAAATTATTAACGTTCAATTTGTATTTAAATTAGTAACGTTTTTCCAGAATGAAAAAGTGCGGAGTTAAATTACACCACCAATCCATTCATCATGTGTTGGCAGCACCTTAATTTCCTAATTATTCCTATACTTTAAGATTTGGTCCAATTTAGGGTCCTGGTGGTTCAATTTATGGTACCGGTGGCGTAATTTGGTCCGATTGACAACCTTTAGAAATTTTCTGTTATGTATATGTTACTATTAGGTTACAATATCAACGGAATGATATTATATAGCTAAAAAAACAAGGTACTTCCAAAGTCTTGTTGCATTTTTATAGCTTCGAAGGATCTTGTGATTTATGCCATTATTAAGTGGTCCAATATGGGTTACTCTCCCCTACGATATTTTTATAATATTTTTTTATACTAGATATATTTTTAAAATATATTTTTTGAATACTGTTAAAATAACGCAACGCTACAGTTAAGACTGCCCCTAATCTCGATGTTCAAGACTGATCTAGATTCAATTTAATGATAGGACCAAGGTTTTCTTCAAACGGAAGTCCAATGTGGCCATGACGGAAAAATAATGAGTGCGCTCAATAGTACCAACACCGCTCCGTAAGGCATTTACGTTGATAAGAGATTTAGATTAACATACATATCCAATTAACATAATTAACAAATTAATTAATTTTAATAACTTATGATACTTAAATATTATAATTTTGAGGTGTAACTCGTTTATATAAACATTTTAAGCCCGCATTTTTATTGTAATATAAAATATTTTTAATCAATGCAAAAAGCATAGAGCAGCTAGTGTCAAGATACTCTCTCCTCTTCTTCTTGATTTCCGCCCGTGTTAGTTATAGAGTGTAGAATGGCGGAGCTAAACGTATTGCCAAAGTGGGGAAATGAAAATAATTCATTTCCCGAGTGAAGTGTGAACCACAACATAGAATGATGAGATGTGACAAAAACATAGAATATACAAAAACTATTATATTCAAATTGTTCTGTTTGAAAAAAACATAATTATAATTAAATAAAATTTAAAAAAAAAACATTATAATAAAAACTTAAATTATTCAAATTCAAAGTCGATTATAGATTAAAAATCGATGAAAGACTATATATTACTCGAGTGTCATTATAAATAAAAGAAAGAATAATCGAATCAAAATTTAATATAAAGTTGTACAAAAATAATGAATACAAGTATTAAATCAATGTAAGGGTGACGCAAGGTGGGAGTGACGTGCGCGGGAAGGACATGCGCAACCTCGCGTGGGTTGAACCCGCTCGTTCCAGACTAAACTGCCGCTGTCACTTGATTATGCTAAATAAATCTTTAGAATATAAAGCGACTTTGCAATGCTTTTAGAAATTAAGATTATGTTTATAGTAAAAATCAAATCAGCTTCACGCTGTAATCCGCACACAGCAGGGTAGGCAGAGGGAACCTAGTGTTAAGACACTCCGTTCCCCACTTTCTGCCGAATTCTGGAGGCATTGCGTGTTGAGCAGAACTCAACTCAACTATGTTTATAGTTTGTTTCGAAAATACTTTTAAAATTAATAAAGTATGAAAATCGGCAAAATAGGAATGACACTAAAGCATCATCAACATTGGCACATACAGATTTTAAACAAATAGTGTAAAATGGGTAACTCTCGATATTCAGAGAAGTAGAGGTTCAGTCATCGGAATACCTTAACACTACATTCCCTTTCTCAACTAGCAGAGTGACTGCAACAAAGACAATGTAAACGTTGGACTAAAAAAATGCTATATATACCTACTTATTTTCAAAGTATTTTTAATTAAGATTAGTAATATTTACACTAAAATGGCATATTTCAGTGTTCACACCGATCAAACTTTCTTTAATTTTTATCTACACACATCTATACTAATATAATAAAGCTGAAGTTTGTTTGGTTGAATGCGCTAATCTCAGGAATTACTGATTTAATTTTTTTTGTTGGATAATTAGTTTATAAATCATGTGAATCAGGCACTTAGAATATGTCCTATAGCTTAGTATTTATTGTCTTTGCTAATTCATTCTTTGTCAGTTATAGGTATACAAGCTTTTTTTTGTCTTCTGTTATATCTGTTTATTATTTTCTAAGCTTAAATATACCGAACGGAGAAGCGAGTCATTCCCAATACAAGTATCTTCGATTACTTACTGGGAGGACTCAGCGACTCAACTTGTAAAAAAATGTATGTGAATAAAGCTGTTTTTTATTTTATTTCTTTTTAGCTCTTTTCATTCGAAAAGCCACACTTAATAAATAGCTATAGATAGAGAGAATGTTATATTATAAAAAAACATAGTATTATTTATAGAATTGCTTGTCATCGTGTTAAAGAATATTTACAAAACATTGAACAACCTTATCACCACATGGCTCCCCTTATAGGCGCGGATCACGTACTAATGTTGATAACACGCATTTATTATGTAAACATCGTCTTATAATATGTAACTGATAAATAAAAGTGACCTAAAAATAACACAAACTTCAATGTAGAGGAAAAATGGGAAAAAAATATATCGGTTGTTAAGGAAATTTTTGCACTTTGAAGTAAATAGATTTGTTTAGTTAAAATAAAAAACGTTGATACGTGACTTAACATTTTTCTTAAATTACGAGGCATTTAATAGAAGATAAGAGTTCTTTATATGAATATCAGTGGCGCCCCAAGAGTTTTTGCTTATATTTTTAGTTTATTCAGAGATAAAATATTACCGATGTATCTATTTCGATCTGGATACGGACGTGGATATAAGAAGAATAGTGTGTCGGTTTCGATTATACCGATATTAGATTTTTGAGAAGTAAAATAAATTAAATCACGCTGTATCCCGCACACAGCAGGATAAGCTAGAATTGATACACTCCTCTCCCATTAAGTCACCGTTTGCCACTTTCCGCTGAATAATAGTTTATATTTATTATATTATATTTTTCTAGTAACTAAAGTACTTCATATTTATCGCTACTTCGTACCATATCAGGCAGGCCAGGCAAAGTATAAAAAAAAACTGCTAAATCCATAAATAATTGAAAAAAATGGTATATCGGATTCGGTTATGTACTTACGACTTTTTTTTCTTTATTTTATGTATAGATTATGATTATTTCATTTCAGTTTGAAGTTTGCTTTATTTAAGCAAATAATGTCCACAATCACGTGCTTTCAAAACAAGTACCTTTCAATACAATAACACATTCTTGAGCAGCTACGTAGCTACGTATGGTACGTAGCTGCATTATATGTTTATTCAGTTATCTATGATAATTTGCTTTTTTTTCATAGCTTCACGCATGCTTCTATCCCGCACACAAGGCAGAGAGAACCTAGTGTTAAGATAGTCTGTTTATTTTTTCGCCGAAAATAAAAAAAAAATTGAGGCGTTGCTTGTTAAGTGGAGGAACTCAACGCCGCGCTTTGCCACCACACCGAAGCGAAAAAATTAAAATATTAAATATATCAGTTCTCCGCAGTTTCTCAGTGGGAATCAAACCCAAAACCTGTCACGTTTACAGTCACACTGTGCCCCTGCGCCACGACTAGCCATTTGATAAGTAGATGTTTTCCTTTTTATATATAATTAGTATTTTATCAATATAACAATAACGACACGTGAATTTATACCAATTTTTTATAATTAAGCTAATGCATTGTTCTAAATAATAATAAAATCCATACCTATATTATAAATTCGAAAGTAACTCTGTCTGTCTGTCTGAGTAGCAATCAGGCCCAAGCCGCTGATTTGATTGTGCCAAAAATCTCATACAGAGATACTTGAGGGTCTTGGGAAGGTTATAGGATACTTTTTTTCTCTCATACTTACAAGATTATCGATATATATTAATATATTAAACATATTTTCACTTTGACATACAATTTATATATAAACAATAAAATTATTAAGTTTATCTTTCCCTTCGTATTCGTAGAGCGAGTAGGTACACCAAGGTTATTGATAAAGTAATATACATATCTATTAGTTTAAGAAAACGAAATGTATTAAAAAGATTTTTTCCACGTTTAATTTAAAATCCACGATTATTTTGATATTGAATCACTGTTTGCAACAAAATTGGCAACTTCAAACAAATAAATTCTTACATTTTTACAGTTGCCAAATACCTATATACGTTTCGTGGCTCCCTTCCAAAAGTACAAACTACACAGGTACATATCCATCGATATGGCAATGTAATACATACATATATTTTGTATTAGATATTGTTAAGATTTTCTTCATTTATTTTATCTGATTAAATTTGTAGCTATATATTAATAGGTTTTTTTCAGACCACATGCTGAAACACCATATTTTTTTTTATTTAATATATTATGGTTCCGTCCCGAGGTCCGTCGCGGGGCTTTGTGACTGTAAAGCGACTAGTTTAAGGTTCAATCCCCACTCGAGGAAATTAAATATTTATTTTAATTCATATTTCCATTTCTTCGCTCTGGGATCGAAGCAAAGCGCGGCGTTTAGCTCCGCCACTCAACACAGAATGTTTCAAGAATTCAGCGGAAAGTGGGAAACGGACTGTCTTAACACTAGGTTCCCTCTGTATACCCGGCTGTGGGCCGAATACAGCGTGAAGTATTGTGAAGTATTAATAGATTTATTTTTTCACATATAACTACCTATTTTCATGACAAGGGGTTAATTACATGCAGATCAAATTTAGTTACCTAGAATTTTTAGTTTCAAATAGTTTATTAAATAGTTACATAACTACAAGTTGATCTAATAAAAGCGTATTTAAAATACTAAAATGATAGTTATCATCTAGTTGAAATTTCATTACAATATAATTTCATTTTTTTTCTAAGGAAAAAAAAAACAACGTAGGCAACGGTGTATTGGACTTCCCACTTCCTATATAATCCTATATAAAGAAGTATTTGCTACGTACTGGAGGAAGAACCTGATTTAAAATATTTTTCCGTGTTTAGACTTTGTAGAGTTTATTTCCGTTATTTTATTGAGATATGGCTTGACATGGAAAATTGTTATCTTCGTTTTTATAGCCTTTATATTATCGCATATTGTTAATTTTACTTGTATTACAAAATAAGCGTAAAAAGAATCAATATAGCTACGTTATAGTATGTATATATATGTATAAGTTTTAAAGAATCAGCTTCACGCTGTATCCCGCAAACAGCAGGGTAGGCAGAGGGAACCTAGTGTTAATACACTCCGTTCCCCACTAAATAAGTTTTAACAAACGTATAAGAATTTCGACGCTTAGATGGTCATAAGTTAGTAAATTACATTAATAGAGATCTCCAATAACATTGTTTCTTACATATTTTCCATGTTCCAGATACCGATCCGACATCATTATAAATATAGATATAAATTGATTGAGGCCAGTCGTGGTGCAGGGGCACACAGTGTGACTGTAAAGCCGACTGGTTGTGGGTTAGATCCCCACTCGAGCAGATGAAGTATTTAATTAAATGTATATTTCCATTTCTTCGCTCTGGTGTCGAGGCAAAGCGCGGCGTTGAGTTCTGCCACTCAACACGCAATGCCTCCAGAATTCGGAAACGAAACGGAGTGTTTTAACACTAGGTTCCCTCTGCCTACCCTGCTGTGTGCGGGATAGAGCGTGAAGGTGATTTATTTATTTTTATATAAATTGAAATAGTTCCAAGTCAACCAGGTCGACCAGGTTCAGTAGACGATACGCCTCGGCCATTATACTGATAGTATTATATTAAATACAAATCGACATTTATTACATTTTAAACACTTTACGAATTAACCTTAAATATCTAATTAAAAATAATTATAATTAATCTCAGGAGCTATGAATTGTTGAGATTATTTTTATCGTTGCAATGATAAAGTATTGCAAAAAATAATTTTCAACAACAAAAAACCGACTTCAAACAACGATCTAAAAGGTAAAATATAATTTTATATAAAGTAAAACGTACTTTGATTTGGTTAAACAAAAATAATTTAAAAAATATTTTATAATTTTGAAGTCGGTGCCAAGTAAAACAAACAGGCTTAGTAATTCGATATTGTAGTAAGGCTGTTGTAACATTAGCTTGACGAATTGATAACCTCAACCTAATTAAATTAAATCAGCTTCACGCTGTATCCCGCACACAGTAGGGTAGGCAGAGGGAAACTAGTGTTAAGACACTCCGTAAAATATGAAGTTTCGAGAATATTGAAAGAAATAATAGTTTACATTAAATGTAATTCCCTAAGTTAATTTGTTTGTTTCACTTTTAATGTTTATTTTTTTTATCAAATAAGAAAGTGATAACAAGTATTATTTAATTATATTTATATGAAAGTTATCTGCTAGGGACCGTCCCGTCTCGGTGAATTATGATTTATACGAGCTTCGCCCGCTTAATCTTACATTAAATCATTACATAAATTGTACTCTATGATCTTGTGATCTTAATATATAACCTATATTACTGTATTGTTTCATCTAAATCCATTGAACAATCGCCCATCCTTACGTTTGTAAGTAAACTTTCACTATTATAATAAAAATAAATAAAATAAATCAGCTTCACGCTGTATCCCGCACACAGCAGGGTAGGCAAAGGGAACCTAGTGTTTATACACTCCGTTCCCTACTTACCGCCGAATTCTGGGGACGTGTTGAGTGGAGGAGCTCAACGCCGCGATTTGCCTCGACACCAGAGCGAAGAAATGAAAATAATATATATATATAATAAAATATATTCCCAGCGATATGGAAACTGTACATCAAAATGACCAACGTGATGTAATATTAAATATGGATTTCAGACCTTCCCTGATAAATGGATTATCTAAAAAAAAAAACAATTTTCAATTAAACCGAGAGTAGTTCCGGAGATTAGTGTGTTGAAACAAATTCTTCAGTTTCATAATATCATTAGGTAGGTAGATATTTTTCAGGCTACATTTTTTCATCAAGCAAATAAAAGTAAAACATAAAATACTAATTGTTTACTAATTTTTGTAGATTTCTCGCTTATTGGGATATGTATTCTTGTTACATACATTATAATAGTGATGATGGAGAAGGACAGATCAAGGCTGAAGAACATCAACGTACTGGGTCCATAGTCCATACGTCGATGGCCACGGACGAATAAGTTCGTCGATCCTGATCATCCTCTTGCGACTTTCGAACAAAAAGTATACATTTATTAAAACGTAGAGGGCATATTATATTACACACCAAATTAGATTAAAAAATATATAATCAATATAAAATTTATATAGATTAAAATAATAAAAGGATTAAAAAATATATAATCAATGTAAAATTTATATTGATAATATATTTTTTAATCCTTTTATTATTTTAATCTACAAAATAAATTTATATTTACAAAAACTTTTATATCATTAACACACTTTAATTATGACCAATTAGAGAATTAACTTGATTAATTTATTAATTTAAATTTAGGTATTGTATAGTCTGTGTTAAATTAAAATTAACATCACACTATACAACATTTTAAAGAGAAACGATGATTTTTCTACGTTTTATCTTCACGCATACAATATAAGGAACTTCTTTCTGCCTGCCAGAAGTACCTTTTGTTAAGACACTTTGTGTAGAACGCTACACGCACCACCCAATTTCCGAGACATTGCTTGTCGATACTCAACGCCGCCTTTGTCTGGTTGCCCAGAGCAAGGGAATAAACTCAAGCTCTCCCCGAGTGGGAATCGATTCCACGACCGTCACACTTGCAGTTAGACGCTGCGCCACGATGGCCTCACAATGTTTTTTTTTAATGAGCGACCAAGAAAAACAGACAAAAATGATTATCTAATAAATGAATGTACATTTTGAAGACAACAAAGCGGACCGGTTACGTTATCACTTTCGCCACCAGTTTACTTGTTCGGTTTGGAAAGTCCCCGCGTATTGACATATACATATATCTTTTCACTTAAATGTTCTAACACTATTATTTTTTTACTTTTGCGAGTATCAGAAGCTAAACTATATGTATGAATTTGGGAAAGATGCAGCTGATTTTTCTTTGATTTACACGATTTTAATGCATTTGCTTTATATGAAACATTCTGATCATGAAGGCTTGAGGCCAGTTGTGGTGCAGCGGCACGAGGTGTGACTGTAAAAACCGACTGGTTGTGGGTTCGATCCCCACTCGAGGAGATGAAATATTTAATTAAATTTATATTTCGATTTCTTCGCTCTGGTGTCGAGGCTAAGCGCTGCGTTGAGTTCTGCCAGTCAACACGCAATGCCTCCAGAATTCGGCAAAAAGTGGGGAACGGAGTGTACTACCACTAGGTTCTCCCTGCCTACCCTGCTGAATGCGGGATACAGCGTGAAACTGATTTAATTTTTTTTTTTAAATATTTCATTTCTTGAGTGGGTATTGAGCCCACAACCAGTCGATTTAAGTTAAGTTCAGTTAATAATAACACACTCTTTCAATATAGCCATGAAAATAAAACTTATACAATTGGAAATAGAATGGTTTCAGACAGTGTTGCGACTTGCTAGTGCTATTTGGCATTAGCTTTACTATGTTAATGGAGTCTTCGACACAAAAAGAAGTATCTTAATACTAGGTTCCCAAATTTCCTCTGCCTCCCCTACTATGTGCGGGATAGAACGTGGAGATACAATAAAATGTCAACATATGCGGAAAGACTAAAGACTATTTGCAAAATTTTTTTTATTAAGCGTTAAAATGAAGCAAGCTTTGTGTAAATTGTTAAATATTGTTAAAACATAAAAAACGTAACAACACATAAGAGTCGACGTTATATATTTCTGAATAATAAATATTGAACCGGTTTTTTTATAATATTCGTTGATCTTCAAAAATGTTAAAATATTTCATTTTAATAGATTTGGTATAAATTAATAATAATAAAAAAATAATACAAAGCTACGGTTGTAGGTTCGATTTACACTCGGGGTGGGGGGGCATGAAATATTGAATGAATGATTGAAAAGTATTATTTACAGTATGCAGCTAACTTTTCCAAGCAAAACTACATAAGAATTGTTAGTGTACGCAACGAAATTTGTTCGGAAACGAATATTGTTCGGAAAATGGAGAACGGAGTACCTGAACACTAAAGGTCCACTACAGGATCCAGGAAAGTAAAAAAAAAATTCTATGCTTCACAAGACACCTGACAGATGTGAAACATCTTATTCGTAGAAGTAGCCACAGCAACCGTCGCCACGCGAACGATCCAGTTTATATCCATGCTGTAGTTTCACATCACTAATCACTATTCTACCCTCCAAAGATTACTATTTAAGGAATTTAAAGTATATTTACGCCCAATGTTAATAACCTATCTCCAACGTCTATCTTCGATTGTTCCATATATCTATCCAATTTAGAGATTGGATCAGTAATTTTGTAATATTTTTTAGAATATCTAAAAAAATACTATAAGCAATTAAACTAATTATTTTGATGATATAATGAAAATGATGATATAATGAATTTAATCGGGGAAGTATTATTTAATTAAATTGCGGATAAAGTCTCAATTGCGGCTTCGCCCGTGTAGGCAAATGCAAATAAATTTTAGAATATTGTTATAACTGTATGACACATAACAATATTCCAAATGTCCGAATGTGGTAGATATTACCTTACCCTCTCCCCTACTATATTACCCTATAATACCCTGATTTAACCTACATAGTGCGAAAACTGAATAAAGATAATTTTAAAAAAGGCAAGGCTTTGTATATTCATGTAAGTTCTTGCGATAGGTAAACAATGGATATATTTTTCGCAGATAATATCTATTGAGGCCAGTCGTGGCGCAGGGGCACAAAGTGTGACTAAAAAACCGACTGGATGTGGGTTCGATGCCCACTCGAGAAGATGAAATATTTACTTAACTTTATATTTCTATTTCTTCGCTCTGGTGTCGAGGCAAAACGTGGCGTTGAGTTCTGCCACTCAACACGCAAAGCCTTCAGCAAAAAGTGTGGAACAGAGTGTCTTAACACTAAGTTCCTCTGCCTACCCTGCTGAAGCTGAAGCGTGAAGCTGATAATATATATTATTATCTATTTAGATCCACTTCCTAATTCTTGTACAAATGGTACACGTTACACTTTAGACGATAACAAATATATCTACTACATTATGACAAATGATTGATTAAAATCAAGATATTTTTTGTGACTCACTTTAGTAGGTTAAATAAAAACAAATATAGTAACACAAGAACATTTGAATAAAAAAAGAAGCTTCATTCTTTTTCCTGCATATCAGAGTAGGCAGAGGGGACGTAGTGATAAGTCACTCCGTTCCTCACGCACTGCCCATTTTTCGAGAAATTGCGCATTGAGTTTCGAAAATCAACGCGGAGCTTTCTTCAATCGAGCGGAGAAATTAAGAGTAATAAGTGAAATCGAACTCACAACCATTACTTTTAGAAGCCGAGAGACGTTGTTACATGCATGTATGTATGTAAAATATATAAATATGTAAAATTTTAGTTGTATTTTTAAATTTTACATTAACGCGACATTTTTTAAAATATTTTAAAGCGTACTATGTTTCCCTGTAAAAAAAACTAAAGTTTATATACTGTATTACGTACCAAATTTGAATTAATACATAAATAGAATTTCACGGAACTAAATAAAAGTATTTTTAAAAGAAAGAAAAAAAACAAACAGTTTATTAAATACACGCCTCGTGCCCTGATCGTGGAACCGATGGCCTCCAAGGTGTATTGCTCCTATGGAGCCTACCCTTGAAACTGAGTGTCGTATGTGCATAATTATTTATTTATATGAATGTTTAATACCCCGCGTGGGCCACGGCCGCCAGCTGTTCTAGCCTTATAGCGTTTATATAGCTACAGTACAGCGTTTTGTTTGTACGAATTTTAATATGTTATGAGCTTTAGACTATTTACTACAAATAGCAGGGTAGAGAGAGGGAACCTTGTATGAAGACACCCCGTTCCCCAATTTCCACCGTATTCTCGAGGCGATGCGTGATAAGTGGCGGAACTCAAAGCTATGCCTTGTCTTGTTAGCAGATCGAGAAAATGGGAATCAAACCCACAACCGTCGCTTCACAGTTACTTGTGCTTGTGCACCATGACGGTCTCATAGAAGTACATAGAACTCGTATTATAAATATGTAAATACGTACTATAAATATAGCCTTTGATTTTTAAACAATATTTATATTAAGCAACGCTGTAATTTTTTAAAATGGTTTTGGGATATATTTCTCAAAAGACGAAGAGAAACTAATATATATATTTTATAAATAAGCTTAAATATATATTTTATTTAAAATATATTTAAATTTTATACAATACTAAGAACAGAAATGTATTTTTTTTTGAAAAAATTATAACAAGTTGAACGTTGAACCTTCGTCTTTTAATAATTGGCGGACGGATACCATGAGGCGCAGTGGGTTCGAGTTCTGCTACGTTCCAATTTTTATGTTTGATTAAAAAAAACCTAAAAAAAATAGCCTAGTAATAACTAAGTTTTTTTTACCATAAACCAAAAAACAAGAGAAAAAATTGTTACATTATTTTAAAACAATAATTGAGGCGAGCCCACACGTGTTCATATACAATTATGCATATGACATATATATATGTATGAATACTGTTACTGCCTTGCTTTGTGTATAATGACATAATAGGCCAACCTTGGGATTTATTTTTAGAGAAATCTGATATAGTAATGATGTTGGCATTGCCGCACGGAACACGGCGTATATAGGTATAATATATCTAAGATTGTATATCCGCAATAAACGAAAATTGAAAAAAAATATAATTAAGCATTTACTATTTAAGCGATGTATAAGTTTTCCCCAGCGGGGTAGACAGAAAGAACCCGAGAACCTAGCTTTAAGATACTCCGTACCCATTGAGACACTTCCGTTCCGACATAGAAAATGATTAGCTTTTAGGGGGGGCTTCGTACCCGTAGTCAAATGAAAACAACTAAGACGTTTGGTACTTAACATAGAGGAGCTACAACGGAACACAAAAAAAAAATTCAATTCAAATCAAGAAGTTACGGAGATTAGCGCGTTCAATCATACAATTACTTCTTTAGCTTTATAAAATTAAGCAAATACATATATAATATATCATACTTAGAACATAACCAACAAAAAAGGAGAAAATAATATTATTAGATAATCTTGAAGCTAAATATTTTGTTTTTAAGTCGGGTTTACGTTGCGAGCTGCTTTCACATTCTCAATACTTCCTTGTTGCAACTTGCAAGACTCGGATGAGGCATCGACCGCGACCACGGCAAACAATTTTTGCCTTTCTTTTTTTTAGCTTTACGCTATATCCCGCATATTGCTCCCGGTGGAGGGAACCTAACCTTCCTATCTATGCGGGAAAAGCGTGAGGCCGCCTAAAAGTATGATATCTATACCTTAAAATAAAATAAATAGAAAAAAACATAATACAAAAATTAACCGTGTGTAGAATCAATAACAAGAGAGGAATGACCGTTTTAGTGTGAGTTTTGGACCTTTGCATCTCTGGAACATCTTTATTGGTTGGTTAAAAACTTAAGAGAATATTTTTTTTTTTCACTCTTATTTAAAAGGTTTTCGTTACAACGAATATGCTGCTGTTCTGCATGGTTTACATTCTAATTAATTGCTTACATTTATTTATTTTTTTTACAGAAAAAGACAAGGCAAACGAGCGTACGGGTCGCCTGATGGTAAGTGATCACCGCCGCTCACGATTCCGTGTAATACCAGAGGAGCTACAGGTGCGTCGCCGTTTGAGGTGGAGATCGATGCGCTTTTTGAAGATACCCAGGTCGCATCGACCTAAAAATCGCGGGTAGGCTATTTCACGCGTGGAAGGTAGTTACAAAAGTCCACATGAAGTGTGGTAGGGGTTGCTGTGTTTACTTTCTACTTTCAAAGGGTGGTCTGAGTTTGAAGACTCAGGGGGGGATTCATTGTTTTTATTATGTATTAAATAATTTAATTCCTTGACTAATTCTTGAGTTTGGTGTCGCTGGAACACTGTCAATAAACGACGTCTCGGAGGCTCATTCTGGATGCACTCCATCATACTATGATATTATATGTAATCTATAGTGTTGCATATACAACTGTGAAATTGTAAATAGAAATTCTACTAAAAGTTACGTTTATTAAATACTTGTTTTTTACCCGTGGTTAGGCCCATGGGACTAATACTAAGGACGGGAGGTAAGTACTGTACAGTACGGTGAACAAGTCGTGGCCGCCCTCAAGTTAACAAGTCAGATGATCAGATCATGATTTAAGGATATTTGTTGCTTTTGAATATTTCCTTCTCAAGGGAAGAATACAATTTCAGAAAAACGAACTGTAGGACGGCCACAACATATTGGCCGTACTGTACAGTGTAGTGGGTTACATCGAAAATTAATGTTTAATTTAACAACTTTATCAAAGAGACATTATTTTTTTCTTGAGATCAGTTGAGATTAATGCGTTCAAATAAAGAAAATCTTCGGTTCTATAATATATGATTAGATATATAACATTGGTACAAAATAATGTTATTAAAAAAAATAGGGGCGGAAGCGTGCGACTGTAAAAGCGACGGTTGTGGTTTCGATTTCTACTAGGAGGAATGAAATATTTAATATTTTCGCTTCCACTAGAGGACATTAAAATAGATCTACCTTAACGACCACAAACTTAAAGTACATCGCAGTTTTTGTCAATAATTTGTGCGCAAAAGTGCGTTGACCGTCAAAACGTAGAAGACAAGGGCGTTTTATATGTTTATTAAATCGATAATATACATTCTATATTTTATTATTATATTATGTTAAAGGTCAGTTTGGACTGAGGTGTATTCAAGGCAAGTCTGTCTAAAGATTACGGACGGATTGATGGAGGTGTCCTTATGGGAACGGGGATTCTTAACACTAGGTTCCCAGGCTAATTTAAGCTACCCTGCTCTGTGCGGGATACATCGTGAAGCTAAAAAAAAGATTATGGTTGTGAATTCCAATTGTACAGGGACGGTGGCGTTTAGCGCCTTCACACTGACATGATCTAAAAAACATATACTTAATCCTATTGAAACAAAGTTCGGCGTTAGGTTCCGTCCGTCCAAGCAATTTGTCAAACGCCAGAGCAGCAAGATCAAGCAGTCCCTATTAAGATCTCTTCACAAAAATTACCTACACAAAAAAAACTCATTTACAGTAAAAAAAAGTAATGCTTGTTTGTTCTATTGTAACTCATATGACAACTGTACATTGACACATTATGTATACCATCGGTTCTCAACCAGTGGTCCGTGGACCAGTAGTGCTCCGCACCAGCTATAATATGGTTATATTACGCGATTGATTTAAATTTTTGGTGTTTGAGCAACCTACAGTTAAATTGTTTCCTCAGTAAAACATAAAATATTTTGACATTTAAATTTAATATACTTTGAAATTCATTGATTTTTAATATTTACTTAAAAATTCACACCACCCATCATACAAAATGTCAGATTTTTGTTTTACT
Source organism: Heliconius erato x Heliconius himera (assembly GCA_013421005.1). Taxonomy (NCBI): domain Eukaryota; kingdom Metazoa; phylum Arthropoda; class Insecta; order Lepidoptera; family Nymphalidae; genus Heliconius; species Heliconius erato x Heliconius himera. Next base: position 16,186 of record JAATLQ010037739.1, on the reverse strand, counting down.
TTTGATTTTAAAATTAAATTTTTTGTTTTTATTTTCAAAAATTTTTAATTATTTATTTATTTTTATTTTACCTACAAAGTCGTCCCTGCTAACAAGAATTCTATAAAAGTGGTCTCTGATCAAGAAAAGATTGGGAATCTCTGATGTATACACTATACAGCATTATATGTTGCTTATGGACAAAAAAAATACTGTTATAATTTACGTTATGGTTTTTTTTTTTTTTGAGTTATAAAAATAAAGAGACCGCGTGACGACGAATGTTACGGTTGTGGGTTCCATTCCGATTCGAGGGAAGGTATTTTTATCATTTTACTCGGGCAGTGCTTGGCGTGCGTGCCTTAGATTTACGGCGTTAAACGGCGTGCCTTAGATTAGGTTCTCTGTCTGGGTAGGCAGGAGGAAACTAGCGTTGCTTTACGGGGATAGCAAGAAACTCTTTATAATTTCACATTGTAATTAATGACATGAGGCGGGTCGTGACGCAGGGGCAAGTACCGCCACTCAACATGCATTGCCTTGAATTCGGCGGAAAGAGGGCAAAGAGAGCGCCTTAACACGGGATACAGCGTGAATACAGCGTGTAGATGAAAAAAAAAAAACAAATGTCATAATGTCATATAGTTGTAAATAAACAATAAGTAACCGCATACGCGAGTAATGAAAATATAATATTAATATAATTATATTGATAAGATAGCTTCGACAAAACAAGTTTACAAACACAAACCCATAAAACGGTCGTGACGTGTTCAACATTGAAACGTTGCGAACTGTAATATCTGGTCATAACGAGTTTTCGTCGGAAAACAATGTCTTTTTTAGGTTTCCGTACCTTTTAAGAAAAAAAGGAACACTTATAAGAACACTTATTTTATATAAGAACAGTTACCTTATTTACTACTTTGTTGTTCGTCTGTCTGTCTGTCTGTCAATAGCCTTTATCTCAGGAACGCTTGGAGATATCGAGTTGAAATTCAAACCGTATACCTAGATTTCCTAAAAAAAAACGTATTTCTACATGTACCTTAAAGAAGATATGGCCCTCTATATATAGCAAAAAACGCATATTTCGACACTATAAAGGGAATCAAAATTAATAGGGTATTCTGGTTAACCTAGAATTATAAAATTTGGCAGCTAGCATCTACAGGTTCTGAAAAAAAAATTGAAAACTATACATGAGTGGTGAAATCCTAAAAAATAACAGCCTTAAACAGTAAAAATAGCGTTTTCGACTTTATAAAGGGAATCCAAATTGATATGGTATTTCTCGTTAATCAAGAGTTAAGAAATTTGTCAGCTAGCATCTACGATAGTAATAGTTTAGGAAAAAATCGAAAAACTATATATTTGTGGTTAAATTCTAAAAAAGGGGACCAAATTTGGTATTAAAGCCCCTAGTACAAGTGAGGTATTAGATGAAAGGGCTCTGGCTAAGCCAACCTTGAATTTCAGAAATCCTTTTTTTGTACGGAACCCTCGGTAGGCAAGCCTGACTCGCGCTTGTCCGATTTTTTTAATTATCTTCACGGTTCATGCATTTTGTCATTGATATTAATATATTATTTATAGTATAGAATGAACAGATAGTGTTACATATAAATATTGCGTGACGTCATCATTTTTTTGGGGTAGGTAAACTAATGTCCTGGTCACCTAATGGTAAGTGATCACCGCCGTCCACGACGCCATTTACCAACGGAAAGGCAGGTGGAGCCGGAGTTGCGTGGCCGTTCTTTAGGGTGGAGAAAGATTTGTTTAGTCAATATTTTTGCAGGTTCACGCTGTATTCTGTAACACTAAGCACAGTGGCAGAGAAGTTAGTCACTTGTGCTCTACTGTGGCAAATCACGTGTGCTCTCAACACGCACGCTCCAAACGCCATACCTAATCAAAGAACTATATCGAGCACCTAGTTAGAGAAATTAATCAATAAATTGAAAAATATTTTTAACTATAATCAACCCGAAACCAAAACTGTTATATAGAGGCACATTCTACAAAGCAGAACCACGATGGCCTTCCACTGCAGAAAGGTTACCATTTAAAAATCGACGAGCCAGCTGAGTGCTTGTGAATCATGAATATATAGATTTTACTATTCAAATCACTCCAATAATAAAAGTTGTCGAGTCATCAAATAAATAATATTTCATACCGATTGGAAATCGAACCTATAACTGCCGCGTTTACAGTAGCTCGTGCCACTGCGCCACGATGGCCTCTCATATATAATTTTCAATGCACTAGTTATCTACGACAAGTATAAATTAATTATCTTCATTTTTTTCTAGCATAATATAGCACGGCATTGAGATCCACCACTTCTTTATTAACAAAATCAGTTTCACGCTGTATCCCGCATACTGCAGGGTAGGCAAAGGGAACCTAGTGTTAAGACACTCCGTTCCCCACTTTCTGCCGAATTCTGGAGGCATTGCGTGTTGAGTGACAGAACTCAACGCCGCAATTTATTTATTAACAATGTCTCAAAAATGAAATGGTGCTCGATGTACGCAGTACTTTAGAATAAGTAGCTTTTATCTGTCTAGCTAGATATGCGGGAAAGAGCGGGAAGCTGCTTATTTTTAATATTAATACAAATAAATAAAATAGAACCATTTACATAGTTATAAATAATTGTTAAATTACATTATCTTTTTTACAAATAAATTATGCATTCACCAGCGAAACCTTGGCGGGTAGCCTTACTGAAACTAACTGTTCGTATGTTTGTTTTAATAATTACACACATAGAGGTCGAAGTCAGTTTACATTTTAGTCTACAATATATATATAAAAAATATTATGAATTTCTAAAGATTTTGTGCACATTCCGCATATTTATATATCGAAATATAGACAAAAAGTATATAAATAAATAGATAAAGTAGATATAATAATATTTGTGCTACGCGAGTGTCGATCCCACGACCTTCGACTTACTAATGTGAGTCAGCCGCCGCTAAATGTACAGGCCTTTTATCAAAAAATATAATCTAAAGTAGATTATTGTGAAATAATACTTTGGCCTTACAGTCGTTCCCACAATATAAGCTGAATACAATGTTTATTAAAAAAAAGGTATGGTAAAAATTTTCAAAAATAATTTTAACAATATATTATGAGTCAGTTTCTTTAAATTCCTATAAGATTCAATGTTTGTGAATTTGTATAGAAATTATATATTACACTAGTGACCCGCTCGTGGCTTCGCCCGCTTGATCCACACAATTATTTATTTTCTAATCTGAATTACTATCGTGTTCTTATAGCAATATCTAATCATCTTAAAGATTTTTTTTTTTTTTAAAGATATAATAGTTAATTATTTGATTTTGATTCTTTTTATATAAATAAAATTACTAGAGGAGGCGAGGAAATGAAAACAGTTCATTTCCCGAGTGGGAATCGAATCGACAACTGCCGTTTACCGACAGGGGCTGTGCCACAACGCTGGTTACAAACTTACATAAAAAAAAATCAGCTAGAGTCAGAGGCAACCTAGTGTTAGTAGACACTCCGTTCTCCACTTTCCGCAGAACTCTGGAGGCATTGCGTGTTGGCAATGGTGGCGGAACTCAACACCGCGCTGTGCCTCGACACCAGAACGAAGAAATGAAAACGCAAATAAATATTTCATTTACTCGAGTGAGGATCGAACCCACAACCAGTCGATTTTACAGTCACACTTTGTGCCTCTGTCCTCTTATAATATCACATAGAGTCATTAAAATAAACATAAATAAGAAAACGGTATCTTTCCTCCTTTAATACTATTAAAATTAAACAGTTAACTTTCAACACGGCCCGAATACACCGACCTAACAGGTCGGCTCGTCGCGAAACCGATTACCGCAATCGACGGTGAGCGACGACGGATCCTTTTGAATCGCTCCATTGCATCGAGCCTTTTTAAATATTTTTCTTTTGAGGCCAGTCGTGGCGCAGGGGCACAAAGTATGACTGTAAAACCGACTGGTTGTGGGTTCGATCCCCACTCGAGGAGATGAAATATTTACTTAAATTTATATTTCCCTTTCTTCGCTCTGGTGTCGAGGCAAAGCGCGGCGTTGAGTTCTGCCACTCAACACGCAATGCTTCCAGAATTCGGCAGATAGTGGGGAACGGAGTGTCTTAACACTAGTTCCCTCTGCCTACCCTGCTGTGTGCGGGATACAGCGTGAAGCTGATTTATAATATTTTTCAAGTGTTATACACTAGAAAAGGATTTTTATTTAATAATTTTTTTTTAGGAAACGTATAACTAAAAATATGTGCTAGCCGCGGCATTTGAAAATTTATATGTAGCAGAATTTGAAGCGCTTGGACGGTTTCCAAAAAGCTCGAGTTAAAATCTCGCTACTTTCATTATTTTATACGTTTTCTAAAAAACAGTATTAAAGGTTACATTACACATATGAGAGAAAGTTATGTTAAATCTACAGAACGTACTTAATGTGGCATTAAAAATTATTTAATAAGTTATAATATTTTTTTAGCTTCACGCTGCATCCCCCACTAAGCAGAGTAAACAGGGAACCTAGTGTAAAGACACTCCGTCCTTTTCAGCTGAGTTCTTAAGGCATTTGGTGTTGAGTGATGGAAATCAATAGCCCCCTTTCCTTCGTTGCCAGAGTGAGAAAATTAAAATATTAAATATTTAATTTCCTCGAGTCGAAATCAAATCCACAAACTGTCGTATATACAGTTGCTTGTGTCCCTGTGCAGCGACGGCATTCGAAGTAATATAAATAAATAAGTTCATTCAACAAAGATATCTCCAATGTTATATTAGTATTAATATTTTTTCGAGATAAACTATAATTAACTACCTTATATTTTTTTTATTTACATGTAACGTTCACTTTTTACAGAAACACAAATAATTTTGTGATAACAGAATTTTATTTTACAGTGAAGGATAACATTGAATTTAACATCGACTTTTGTGTCGCAATGGTACAGCGTATGAATGTAAACACAACGGTTGTCGGTTCGATTCAAATTCGGGAAAATTACTTCTTTTCATTTCAACACTATAGTAAGAGAACAAAGCACGGCGTTGAGTTCAGCCACTCAACACGCGATGTATCAAAAATTAGACTGATAGTGGGGATTAGGGTGTCTCAGTCTTCCCTCTACCTATCCTGCTATATGCGGGATACAGCGTGCAGCTAAATAATCGTGAACAGAATTTGAATTGAATATCGTAAACAATAACGTAAAGATGAGTTATAAAATACAATTTAATAACTTAATTTAAAAAAGCAAATAATAATGGTTATTTGAAGTCATTACTTGAGTTTTAAAGTCATTCATAAATATCAATTTTTATTTTATTTTTGTAGAATTCTTGTCACGGAAGACATCAAAATTATTGTTTTTATTGTTAAGTACTTAACATTGAATCAATTTACTGGTAAAAGTATTTTTTACTTTCAAGCATACGATTAAAAGGACAGTGCTCCATTTATTTATTTTATAAAACTGTATACATATTTGTATTAAGTTATATTAATATAATAAAGCGGAAGAGTTTGTTTGTTTGTTTAAACGCTAAGATCTCTGGATCTACTGGTCGGATTTACTTTTTGTTTGTTTTGTATGAATGTACATTCTTCAGAAATGCTTTAGACTATATAACATTACGGTTTATATCTTAGTTAGCCTGAAATAACAATAATTGGGAACGCGTGCGCTGCAGAAATAGCTAAATATATATAAGTACGTTGTACTACCAAAATATTCTGTTTCATTAGTTCTAAAATAAAGTCCGCGAGGCTCGAATCCCGCGGGGGGCGAAATTATATAATCAATACATAAAAAAAAAATACATAAATCAAATAAATAAATCAGCTTCACGATGTATCCCGCACACAGTAGGGTAGGTAGGAGGAATTTAGTGTTAAGACACTACCGCGGCCGTTCCCCACTTTCTGCCGAATTCTAGAGGCATTGCGTGTTAAGTGGCAGAACTCAACGCCACGATTTGGCTCGACACCAGAGCGAAGAAATGGAAATACACATTTAAGTAAATATTTCATCTCCTCGAGTGGGGATCGAACCCACAACCAGTCGGTTTTACAGTCACACTTTGTGCCACTGCGCTACGACTGGCCTCAATAATCAATACATATATATACATTATATATATATACATTATATACATATACATTATATACATATACATTATATACATATACATTATATACATATACATTATATACATATACATTATATATATGACATTACAATCAATGTATTCTACAATGTGCAACTTGATATTTTAAACTAATAAATTACTACAACAATAACTTGTCATGATTCAAAATAAAACTGTTTCAAGTATTTTTCCCATAATCATCTACAATGAAATCAAGGATTAGTTAATTGTGATACTAATGATAAAAAAAAATATTATTATTTTATCTTAAAAGATAAAATATTCACAGAACAAACAAATGAATTAATAAAATCTTATATTTAAACAATAACAATATTTAAATATAAAATTAATATAAAATGCAAATTTTAAATTTAAAATAACAATGATGTAAGTAAACACAATAAATTGTTTACAATTATAATAAAAATACTTAGCATTTTGCTGTTTATTCATTTGAAATATGTATGGCTTAATACAGTGGCAGTGGTTTTACCATTAGTGGGTTAGACATTTCCAGTTTCATTCTACCAACATTTAAATGTAAATAAAATAAAAGGAGACAGACATTCTCATCCTAGTGGTAAGACATTAATCCATTACCAACTTTCCACAGAATTCTGGAGGGTTTACATGTTGAATAGCCTCAATGCCTTGCTTTGCCTCACTACTAGAGCAAGTGAAAATATTAAATGTTTTTTCAAAACCCGTTGATTTTATACTTGCATGCTTCTGTCTCTGCATCACATTTGGCCTCAAATTTATTTATTACTTAATAGCTCGAATGTGCTTCATTTATTTTAATTATATCCAATTCAGTATATCTATTGTATTTAAATCAAAATGTGCTCCACATTAACATTATAACAGCAAGTGTTAATGTTTCTATTAAGGTTAACTCACTCAATTAATTAGAATATTGTCTAAGGACAAACTGACATACATTTTCAATGGCAACAACATTAAAAAATTAACTAAAAAGTAAATTTATTACTCATATATTTTTTTCTTTTAATAATATAAAACGATTGATATTTCATATCAATGAAAAATTTTTTTCTTATGAATTTATTATGATTATTTTAACTTTGTTCTGTATCCTGCATTCAGTTAGGTAGGCTAAGGAATTTTTATGATTAGACCTTTCATTCCCCAAGCACCAAACAATTTTCAATATAATATGTGGTGAGAGGTGCAATCAAAGCCGTGCTTTGTTTTTTAACAAGCGAAAGGGGGAGGAATACTATTCACTCCCCTAAGTAGGAATGGCCACTACTATTACCAATACTTTTACAGTCAAATATTGGTGCTCAGCCCACAATAGCATCTTGATATAATGATAATATATCATTTTAACTAATATTTTAATTATATACAATTTTCAAATTATTTTGTAAATTAAAATTTTGTTATAGTTTCACTGCATTTTTTTTTATCAAAAATGGTTCGTATTTATTTGTATTCCTTTCCTTAATTTATATTTAGTGTCAGCTATAAATAATAGAACTATATAATTATTTTATTTTCATATTGTAAGTCAAACAGAGGTGAATTGAATTTTGAAAAATTCAAAGTTTACAATAACTTTTTCGTTTTCTTACCAGATGGTATGTTAATGGGAATTATTGTACCAGTATGAAATATATAATTTTGTGACAATACTTACCCACATGCACAGTGGCTCCTGCATCATAAAAGTCATTACTTCGATAAACTGATCAGTGACATTTTTCGTTACATTATCCAAGAGTTCAGTGGGGGCGTCCAGAGGCTGTACCATCTTTGCATTACCCTCTGCGCTACCAGCGCCCGGCTCCTGCCTCTGAAGGGTCGCATTGGCTCTCCAATTAGGATCACTCGTTACGTTCACAGCAAAATACACAGCTATAGACAACAGTAATACACTACCCGCCGTATAAACCTTGAGATTCGGCAAGGGCAACCTGTCTACTAGAGTCACAGGCATCTTGAAAGTTCTACACTAAATAAGTTACGTGAAAATTCTAGTCCAGACCAAGAAATATTCTTTTTAAAATTTAAGGACATTGAATATTTTACGGATAATTTTTTTTAGAATGACACCGCCGAGATAATCATAATACATGACCGTATAAACTATAATTGAGTGGCAGAGTAAGACAAAAGCGGCCGTGCGTGACCGCAGCTTGAAATTTATATTTATTTACGTCAAAAAATATCGATTATCAAGCACTCGACTAAATACGTCATATACGAGTACGACGACTAGTCGACACTTGGAAAAAAATATATCGATACTTTTAATTATTGCTGGTTTTTCTCATCGTCAAATCGTCAAAAATTTAAATAAGCCGCAGATTAAATTATTAAAATTTATTTTTACTAAATTATAATAAAACATTTATAAAATTCCACAATGGTTTCTTACAATCATGCACACGCAAAAAGTCATTTTATACCTAATATAAAAATTTTATTAAGACAATGTAAAAAGAACATTTGGCAACGATATTACTTTTTCTTATTTACCAGATCACTTTCCAATCAGACTTTTGGTATGCTAGTATGGTTCTTTGATTATGGTGTTGTGAGCGTGCCAGTCGAGCACGTATCAGATTTTTAAACAGTTCTAAAATGCAACATGACATTGACAATTGACTTCATATTTTGTTTTATGACTTTGTCAAAATGACATTTCATTGACAATTATCTTAAGTTGTGGGCAGCGAAGTAAATATAATAATTTCTTGTAAACAAGTATATTTCACATGAAAACTTATAAATATAATAAGAATGGCAGAACGTGATTACGCCCCGCTTAGTTCTGCATGTGTCCGTGGCCTCTGCGACAAATTCTATGATAAAAGAAAGTTTGCTGGTGTTGAGATTGAAAAGTACGTCGGTCTTCGCTATTATAATTCTTTTTAAATTATTTTCCCACATTTTAAATTATTTGACAATGATTGCCATTGTACTTTTTGTTTTGCAGAATGGTAAAAGACTTTAGTGATGCAAACAACACTAATCAAATCAAACGTCTCATTCGTATTCTTGGTCAAGACCTCATGTCTTCTACTAACCCAAATGTAAAAAATGGAGCACTTATGGGACTTTCTTCAGTAGCAGTAGGCTTGGGAAAGGTAAATCCTTCATATGAAAACAAAATATAAAATACATTGTTACCCTATTTGAATTTTAATAATTCATTTCCTAATTTTGTTGAGTTTCGCCTTTCAACACGCAATACCTCTAGATTTCGGTGGAAAGTGGGGAGTGGAGTTCACAGTGCCTACCCTGCTATGCGGGATACATGAAGCTGAATTTCCTAAGATATGTTACGTATAGATATTTCATGCAGAAATAGTTCTATGTGTATATTTGCAATAATCCTTATCATTATGATTACTTACATTAGAGGCCGGTCGTGGCGCAGCGGCACGAGGTGTGACTGCAAAACCGACTGGTTGTGGGTTCGATCCCCACTCGAGGAGATGAAATATTTACTTAAATTTATATTTCCATTTCTTCGCTCTGGTATCGAGGTTAAGCGCGGCGTTGAGTTCTGCCACTCAACACGCAATGCCTCCAGAATTCGGCAGAAAGTGGGGAACGGAGTGTCTTAACACTAGGTTCCCTCTGCCTACCCTGCT
>JAATLQ010037738.1:35861-62819 GCA_013421005.1 Heliconius erato x Heliconius himera | reverse complement strand
TTCGAAAAAAAAAAAAAAAAAAAAAAAATCGATGGACGCTCGTGCAACTTCGTTCCGCATTTCCCATCCAATTTTTAGAGACATTGCGTGGCGAGTGGCGGAAGACAACAGTGCGGTAAAAAATAATTTGATATACTCGTTCTCTGAATCTAACTCACAACCACTGAGTTTATAGTCAGAGGCAATCTTATGACACATAATATAAAATTGAGGTACTTAGATTTCTCACTGATTCTATATTGATTCTATCTAAATGTAGGTAAATACTATAAACGACTTCTTTATATCCTTATCGTTTCAAGAAATTTTGACAACGGAAAATATAATTTTTCCGTTATGGCTAAAGTTACCAAAAAACGACCGTTCGAAAACATTTTTTAAAGTTATAACTTTCAGTTAGACATTGAAGTCGAGGGAGAATGGAGCAGCCTTTGATATCGATTAGCTATTTTAAGTAGACAAATGTATAAATAGGTTAGAAGGTAAGCCAGTAAGGGAAAAGTATTTTTATTCATACCTAACTAAGTATAGAGAAATAAAGTGACTAATATGAATGATGATGAGAGTTGATATTGATAGATATGATATAATAATATTACAGAGCAGAGTCTATCATACATTTTTCCAATTAACTTTCAATCAGCCAACTATATTTATAAAAAATAGTTTTAAATTTTTTCTAGCTTTCATAGCAGGATAGGCAGGATAGAGGGAACCTAACAAGACTGAACAAGATGAACTTAGTCGCATTTGATCGTTTATAAATACAAAATTTCAAGTAATAAATAATACGCAACGACGTGGGCTAATTTTAGTAAGATTATAATTTCATTCTTAGGTTTAAAATAAAAAAAAAACACGAGAACAACTTAAAATAATTTGGATTTTATTGTTATTCAAATATGTAAAAAACTATGAAGGTTCTGCCTTTTTACGTAGGTATTTGCCGCACAATTTGGCGTGTTAGCTGAGCTCGCTCGTGCTCCAGTGGCTGCCAAGTTGGCCCATATAAATGTAAATGACGGAGGAATCTCGTTTTATAATATTTTTCAATCTACCCACCCTTGACGTCAACTCGGTGTTGTTGGCAAACTTCTCTCGTGTTTAAGAATATTAGCGTTAAACTGCATGTGTTTGTGTACATATCGTTCTATGAAAGTAAATGTTCATCTACACGGTGTATTTTATATTTTAAACGAGTTGAAGTGCTTTTTCAGAAAATGTATAATATTTTTAACGTAGCGATATTTGAAGTTTGAACCCTCTTGGAGCTTGCAGGGTGCAAGTGCTCTGACCACTACCAGTCGGTTTTACAGTCACACGTGCCGCTTTTCAGATTTTATTTTCATTAATTTGACACCTAAGATGCTGCGCTCCATCGCTAGTTGGCAAACCTTGAGGGCGGACTCCTGTGAATTCGGCAAAGACCATGTCTGGGCACCATAGCTGAGCACTGGGAGGATGCACATGTCCATCAGTCGTCGTATACGTCGCAGAGGAAGATCTCCTTTCTTGAGGAATGAAATAGATAATTTTTAAATGGCGGTGCGTGGGGAACGGAGTGTACCTACTAGGTACCCTGTGTCTACTCTGCTATACCTATGCAGACACAGCGTGAAGCTAAAAAGAAAATCTTGACACTTATGTTTTTGTCGCTTTTAGTAGTTTTTGTACTCATTGAGTCAAACTCGCGTGCCGAACGTTCCTTACGAATTTGAGCATTGTATACACACCGGAAGTACAATTTTAAAATTTTTTGACAAATTTAAATTTGTGGACGTTTGTGTTCATTTTGTATGAAATGAATTATAATTATAAGTTTAATTTTTCTATGAATAACTATAATTTTTCACTTTTTGGATTTTTTCCTTTATTTGAACTGTAAGTTCACAGTTCACTTGTAGCCAAATGTCATAACTGCAGATCGACGTGAAATACCCTATAAGTTTCGATCACGCGGCGAATTTCATGCAAAATGCAACATAATCGATGCATTTCATATGCTCATATTTTTTGACTGCGTTGATTTTAAAGTCTTACTTTTTCTATGCATTAAGGAATCAAAGACCTCAAAATTTGGTATTATTTCAGCTTGATATCCCCACGCAATCTCGATACATAAATGGCGACGGACAGACGGACAAGAAGATGATCCTTCAAGGGGTTTACTTTCCTACCGTACCTCAAAGCAAAAGTTACGAAACCCTAAAAAGCAAAACTTAGTTTTTTAGTTCTTACACTTACCTAAAATGACTTCATCATATCATCATCATAATTATATGAATCTAGACACATAAAAGGCTCTTACTCAAAGCTTACTACAAGCTTCAACATAACATAAAACAAAATGAGTTTAAAATGTTAATAAATAAGGTACTCTCGAGGTAACCGTGTTACGCGTTCCACGAGAGTTTTTAAACATGCACACTCTGTAATGTAATTAAAATTCTTGTACCGCGGCATAGAAGTAAAGATTTTTATGGGAAGTATGACGAGCTCGTGTTCCTACATGCCATCCGCGATGAGCTTGTTAAACTTCGCAACATGTGTGAAGTACTACAAAATAAAGTAAGGATGTAAAGTGACTAGAAATGTGCGGTGCGTTTGTTCGTTGAATTTTTTTTTATGTTATTTTATCTGGTTACGTCGATTCTTTTTAGCTTCAAGTTGTATTCTGGTTATAGCAGGTAGGCAAAGGAAACGTGTTGAAGCACTCGAACGAAGCGTATTAAGGCACTCGGGAAATAGAGTGCCTTAATACGCTTCGTTCGGTGAAAATATATAATATTTTAATTTCCTTCTGTGTAGCAACAAGTGTAGTTCCGCAACTCAATACGCAATGCCCGGGGCATTGCGTATTGAGTTGAAATTTGGTAGGTGAAATTTGGAAAGTTGAGAATTTGGTCGGAAAGTGGAGAAAAGAGTGTTTTGTAACACTAAGTTCTTTCAATCTACCATTCCATACGTTGGATACGGTGTGTCTTTAAAAAAAAGCAATAAACAAATTGAATAACACACGTTTCATCTAGCGTAAAATCTAATTCCTTACGACCCGCGCGGGATGAGTTCAGTGAAACTTGGCCGACTGTTTGTAATTTTAAAGTGAAGAGTTACACACAGCTTTTATGAGTTTTGTTGCAGAACAAGCCGGAATAGTGATTATGTGTTAGATATCCATCGTAACTTTGTATGACGGACCCTCGCAGTTGAAGCTGTCAGGTAGTCCGGTACAAGTGCATTCAGTGCTGCGAATGAGTTGGGAGAGAGTAATCAAAATCTAGCCTTATGTATATGGTCAGCCGTGGCGCAGGGGCCCAAGCGGGTGACTGTTGTGGGTTTGATTCCCACTCAAGAAGATGAAATATTATATCAGATTTTCTTTTCTTCGCCCCTCAGCGCGCCATGTCTCCAGAATTCGGTGGGAGTGAAAAACGGAAGTGTGTTAATGGGAATTGAGTGTCTTAACACTCAGGCGCCCAAGTTCCGTCTGCCTCTGCCCTGCTATGTGATAAAGCGTGAAACTAAAAATAAAAAGGTGTCGTATCTTATACATAGGTATAAGGTACGACACCTTGCAACTTCATTTGTACGTATTCATATGGACGTACGTGCAATATAAAATGAAAATTCTCGTTTTTTTCCGTTACCGTAAGAACTATTTGTCAGTCACTCGGTACCGGAGATAAAATATAGAATTTTTTTTTTACCAGAATTATAACATCCTTAAATACGTTTATATATACACCAATAGACAATTAATACACAAAAATATAAAATAAAGCTAAAAATAAAATATATTTTGAAAACAGAACAAAACAAAGCGAAAAGAATACAGCAAACTGGAAGATGTCTATTTTTCTTCGAACTAACAATTACGATTTCTCAGAAAACTGAAGCAGAACAGTGCAAATAACATCCATCTATAAACTCTGAAATATACGCGCTCTATAAAATTCACAACATAAATACAAGTTGAAGATCGCAAACATCCCGTGAAACGGATATCCGGTCCGTCTCCCCTTTACAATTAATCTTTCAGCCATCTTCCGCTACGAGATTGTTTTACGAGTCTAGTTGCGGTCGCACCTAAATGTTGGAGTCGGTCTTGTACATGAGATGAAATGGGTGAAATCCGCGGAAGTCTGTCTATTTATAATATATTAAATTGCTCTGTTTTATATATATAATTTATGCATGTTTATTGATATTTCGCTTTGAGAAGTCACAGCGCTACATTTCATTTAATATATTTATCAACAATTATTTCTATTCCTTAGCTTCTTTGTTAGTATTTGAATGTTACTGAAATCAACATATTAAATTTAAAATATCTTAGACTTTTTTCTTTTTCATGAAATTTGTACCTATGTCTTTTTTGAAGACACCCACAAATACCGCGTTTACTGTCAGAAGTCGTACCGCTGCGCTACGACGGCCCTAGTTCAGTTAAAACTCATTTACCAAAATACATAAATAAAACAGCCCTACCGATTATTATATAAAACCTTATTGAGATTTCGTAATCTTCCTTTATCAATATTACTCTTATCTCCCCCGAGGCTGGGGACTGATCACTTTCCCGTCGTTCCGTACCGATCATTAATTTTTTGCGAACATTTCCGTACTAGAATTGATTGTCCAATTTTGGTTGATGACAGTTATTCGTCCGCCTTAGATTATAGTAAGAAGTGTGACATGTGTTTCTTTCGTTAATTATTATCAAGAAAAAATCTATTACTATTTTAGTAAATTATATGTAGATATTTTTCTTTGCTTTGAGTGAAAATCAACCCCGCGATGTTTACAGTCAGACACTGTGTCGCGCTCAGATATTTAGTTTTTTACCATATGTCGTGGTAAAATAAAATATAAGCTTAAACTTGACGATATATGCTGACAATATCCATGCCGTGATTTATCTCAGTGAGTTGTCTCTAGATTCTCCTCATTTAATTGAGCTTACTTAGAATTTATATATATTATCGAAGAAAGTGCCAGTTGTGGCGCAGGGGCAGGTACGTGTGTCTGTAACAGGTTGGGTGGATGGTGGTTGGTTTAGATTTCCACTCGACGAAATTAATTATTTAATATTTTTTCTTCTTAGATTTCTTTGTTCTGGTGCCGAGATAAAGCACCGCATTGAGCAGCGCCATTCAACACGCAATGTCTTCAGAATTCGGCAGTATCGGAAAGTAGGGAGCGGAGTGTCTTAACACTAGGCTCCCATTGTTTACTCTGCTACAAGCGGGATATAGTGTGAAACTGAAAAAAAAAAGAATTAGCATATTAACAAAACATCTTTGTCAGTCCCTTATCTTTAGTAAGCAAACAGACACACAAAGGACAATATTGAAGTGTCTTGAAAGGAACATACATTATTTTGCGAACATAGCATCCATACCTTCATATACTATATAAGTATATTATAGATATAGCTGAGCTATGTCGCGTCACTTTGGCAGCGCCGGCGGCAGTGGAAAAATATCGGCTGTAGCCTGTAACGTCAGGCTGCCTCGCGCAAACTACGTGCTTCAGACGTGCGGGACTCACTGTGCTGTAAGTTGACAAGTGCCTCTAAAATCGTCTTATTTATATATTTGATAAGACAAAAGTAAAATTATTTTTTTGGTTTGGTTGTAAAAAATAAAATTAAAGTAAATTCGATTTACGGACGAAAATTTTACGTGATAACGTCATAGGAAAACGTTGCTGAAAAAAATCATGCTTTTATGAATTGAATTATTATAACGGAATTATTTTATTTTTTATAAAACAAAACTTAGCTTAGCTTCACGCTATATCCCTAGCGGGGTAGTCAGAGAGAACGGAGCGCCAAACGCTACGGTCTCTACATACCTATTTCGAGTCGTCCACTGTCATCAACCTCTTCATTCATGATTTATTTCCTCATGATTTTTACGTAACCTGCCTCCAGTATCTTTGATATTGCTTTCGAAGGTCAACCGAGGTCTCCCTCTACAACTCTTACTTCTCACTTTTCTATCATGTATTTTTTTTCTATTCTTTCATCACTCATTCGTTCGACGTGTCCAAATCGGCTGAGCAAGTTCTTCTTCATTCTCGCCGTGACATCCTCGCTAGTACTTGCCATTCTGTGTATCTCTTCATTGCGGATTCGATCAGCTAAGCTGACTCCGCATATTCTGCGAAGAGATTGCAACTCCTCAGCATTCATCTTTCTTGTATAAAAATGTATTGTATAAAACAAAGAAGGAGTTAGTTGAAAATTACAGTTTTCTTTTTTAAATTAACATTTATTTAAAAACTACATTTGTTTTTACTTAACTTACAGAGATTAATTAAAACAGACAGGCAGATAAAATAATATTCTAAAATATACGAATAACAATTAAAAATTTTTGTTAGATACACGCTGTATCCCGCACATATTAGGGTAACTAACCTGCCGCGTTTACAGTTGCACGTTTCTGCCCCGCGCCATGACTGGCCTCAAATTAAATATTATAATTATTTACTTAGAATAATAGTAGAGTCCGTGTGTAGAAAGCTTCCAACAGCGCGTAGCAGGCATCGGTCCGGCGGACATTTTGACAAGCGAGTTTTTCACCAAAGCTCCGTAGGTGAACTTTCATAAATACATATTTAGACCACCTGCTGCTTACTATTATGGGCTCTGTCTGACACTGACGAAAACTAAGCTTAGCTCTCGCGTTATTAATAGTTCGCAACAAGTAGTTGATTGTTGATGCGAATATTATGCCTCATATTATGACAGCCGGTAGAGATGTATTGATGCTGCGATGATGTATTGTACCTATTAAATTGGTTTGGGTTTATATGTCTTGTTTTGGAAAGTATATTGTCTTTTTTTTAAAATTTATATATGTTTAATTTAAATATTTTATTATTAAAGCTTATACTATGTAAATGTTGCTAATAATACAATGTAGCATGTATTTTAATGTGCTAAAAATAATAACAAAACACGTTTTAGAATATCAAGTTACCAAAAATAGATATCCATCTACACGTCTAAGTCCAATAAAGTACTCTAATAATAATAAAATATAGCCAAGACCCTAAAGCACACAGCCTACACACAAAACACACACCGCTGCACCCTTTTGGCTCAATATTGTTACTGTTTTCCCACAAAAGCCATTAAAAAAAAAAACTAGAAACAGCCGAACAAAACTGCACTTAGTACTTTAATCCTTCAGCATAGCTATTTAAGCGCTATTGCAAATTGTTCACAAAACGGTATTTAAACAGAAAGAGTTTACACTTTTCAATTAACGGATTAAAATACAAAAAGGAGAGCAGCAGACGCGAGACGAGCCGACGTGAATAATGTCTGCGTCGTTCGTCGTCGGATCAAGCGAGCTGCTAACTTGCTATAGTACGGTGGATACGGTATTTATTGGCACATCGGCATTTGTTACAGGATACCAGTATACCTACTATTGTTCTATTTGCACTGTTGCTCTTTTTGTAATATGGCAGATATCGATGGTCGAGCAGGTAGTATGGTTAGTAATTGTATAATTTAGAGGTCATCGTGGCTGTGGCATAACGTCGCACTAAAAATTCACGTTTATAGTGGGTTACAATCCCATTCGAGAAATATATAATTTTCGAAAATTAGACAGAAAATGAGGAATTCAAGTGTCTTAATAGTGTGCTGTACTGTCTGTGTTAGATTGGTTATTTTGAACAAATATATGAAGTTGGCAATTAAAATGAGCTTTAATATATTAAATTAACTTAAAACATTAATATAAAAAAAAACAAGAATGGATTGTTGTATCGTTAGGTTCAGAAGCTTCATAAATATTTTACATATAACAAATTCATTTATAAAAATAATTATTGTTCACATAGAAGAGTAAATTTATTTTAGTTTTATACATACAGCTTTATACGTATAGAAAATCAGCTTAAAATCCCATAAACCTCTAATACGAGTACTTTGTGAGATAGAACACCTATCGGCGTGTCGAGTCGTCTGCGCTCGGCTTAACGCGCTTGAATTTACGATACTGCATGCCTTTTAACAGTTTTGTATGGATTGCGGAGGTTTTACAATTGTTGGGATACATTGCTCCATATGAAAACTAGGATACAATGTACGCTCAGTGCAATGCACTTATTGTTTTACGGTAATGTTGATTTTTAAATTTGTATATTTTTTATATAAAAAGTACCTAAATAAATATGCTTTCATTTCGAATAATTGACATCGGGTCTTAAAGTACAGAATTATAATTTTTATAATATCCTTAGTCAATTTTGATAGACGATCAGAATAACTATTTATAATTATCATAAAAATAGTAAGGGCCAGCCGTGGCGCAGGGCATAAGCGTGCGGTTGTAAATGCGACAGGTATATTATTTTCTTGGTGTTGAGTTCCAATACTCAACACGTAATTCCAGAATTCGGTGGAAAGTGAGGGATGGAAATGTCGTAGTGGGAACGGAGTGTCTTATAACTGGTTCCCAGGTTCTACAGCGTGAAGCCTAAAAAAACACAAGTATAATATTGTAGCCATAGTGGCGCAATTGAACAGCTTTGATTTAATAAATACCATGGGTGTAGTTATGATTTCCTCTTGGGAAAGTAATTATATTTAAATTATTTTCATTTTCCTCCCTCCGGTAAAATAAAGCGCGGTTATAGCTATATCTGGCAACGCGGTTATTGTCAAATATAAATAAAATGTTTATTCTCAGCAAAAAATATATTGCTCCATTTAAATGGTTAACGTTTTCGTGATTCTGTTGAGATATGTTTGCTTGTACCAAATTTTTGGTTTTGACGATATTATACAAAATGTTTGTTTTAAAGGTGGCAAGAGTATTAAGAACAAAGTTAACATTAACTTTTCTTCTAGAGTAATTAATATGAACATTCTTTTCATTATTGCAAGCAGCAACCATGAGGTTAATTTTTTTTTGGAGTGATAACTTTTTACGGGAGGGTAAACCGCTTCGTTACGTAACGCGTAACGGCGCCAGTCTGTTTGGCTTCTTCTTCTCCACGCATGTGGCAGTGGGAGGCCTCCTCTTCCACTTTAGCCCACAGTGCTGACCAACAGACGTTTCTCTCACCTCTCTTCACTCACTGCTTAGTATGCAATAGACATATACTGTTACTTTTGTAGGATTATCTAATGATACTAATATATACATACACAAAATACTAATATACATATTTAGGAATTGTAACTAATAATGAAATATATTTTATAATGAATATAAGATTTTATTAATAAATAACCTTTAATTACATTATCATATTAGTTTACATACAATTTAAGTAACAAATAGTTCAACATATATTCGTTTAAGTTATCACTTATGTCGGACGTTCCAAACACGTGATTTTTTTATGCTTTTTGAAAAACGCCCAAGCGCTCTGGCTAGCTGTCTAGCTGTCTAAAACAAAACAAACTTCCTTATTAACCAGACAAACATCCAACCAACACTTTACACAAAATTTAAATATAAAGGTGAGTTAACAATATTAATATAGCATTCTACAGACAGCTGAATATCAAAGTATTCGCTGCTGGCCCTCATTACGGGGACCCGCGCAGCCAGTTTTAACCCACTATTTACACTTAATAACGACTAAAGTGTCTCAACGCGTCTTATCCAACGGTTGAAATGCATTCAAGAAGTTTGCAACTTGCATTTATCCAATGTTAAGTTGTTATTGAGTCTCTTAACGAGCTGCGAACGTCAGCTTTTACGTTAAATGTACTAAGTAGTATTGATGTGAGAAACCATTCTTGTTCGTTCGTTCTCGTTTGTGACTTTGTTTGATGGTAGGGTTGGAGTGGTTGTTATTGTGGTGATGGCTTTTTGTATTGATGTTTTTGCTTTTATTTGTATTAAATGTTAATTCTTCAACAGAAACCTGTAGCCAATTTTTTAATAAGACAAGTGTGGCGTTGAGTTTCGCCACTCAACAACGCAATTTCCATGCGGCGGTGTGAGGGGAACGAGTGTCTTATAACACCAGGTTGCCCACGCACGTGGCACCGGCCACGGTATCTAGTACCTTATCAAAAGAAAAAAAAATGTTCAGGTTATTGACATTGATACACAAATACACAATACCGGTAGCTAGTTCGGATATATTTTTAGCCTATTGCTTAAAAAACTGTTTTTAAGAAATATTGTGAAATTTTACAAAGTCTATTATTTTTCCCGACTGCTAAGGAAGGGTTATGTTTTTCGCGCGTATCTTGTATGTATGTAATATTCTTTATTACCTCGTATCTCCAGAACCGCTGAACGGATTTACATATTTGAGGTATCGTTAGACTCGTATTAGCAGCCCAAGTGTTCTTAAATAGGTGACGTTAATAAAAAATAATCATGGCGGCTGTGGGACGCCATTGGACTTAGTGAAAAAAAAATATTTCGTTTCGAATACCACAATATGGGTATCAAATTCAAGAACTCAATTTCAGGATTTCAAAAAGGTATATCATGATTATCATTACCATAATCAATTCTAATAAAAAAATTAAAACTAAAAAAATATTTGTCAAAACAAAAACCCCGACTGCATCAAACTAATAAAAAAATATTTGTAAAAACAAAAACCCCGACTGCATCAAACAAAAAAGAAAATAAATAAGCCCAATAGTTTATGAGGATTAACAGTCGGGACCTCTTTAAAATATGCGGGGTTCCTGGTAAAGATTTTATTGATTGAAGAATTACTTATAGGTCCCGACTGTTAATCCTAGTAAACTATTGGGCTTATTTATTTTCTTTTTTGTTTGATGCAGTCGGGATTTTTGTTTTTATTAATTATGTACTCATTCATATATATTAAATATTTTTAGTTCCTTTAAATGTTTTAAGGTTGGCATTAACGCCATAGTAGACATCACCATACATCAATAACAAGTACTGGTATTAGTATTTATGGAAACTTTACGGTACAGCCCTATGCATTTATAGGATTTTCTAGGAATTGGTAATATCCTGGCTGTCAAACCATGATAAGGTATACTTTGTGAATAGAGTGTAATCGGATTTTATACCGCGTAAATTGGGCATTTAAGTCGCCGAGATCAACCTACATTTTGACGTGTATTTAAGAACATAAATTCTTATTTAGTGAAATTTACTCGCTACCACAGACTCTATTTACTTATCCATGTTTATATTTGGCTGTTCTGATAGTTTATTATTAATAATTATGTGTATTTAGAAACAAGGTAAAATATTATTAAAATTATATTATTATGAAAATTATGATGACAATAAAATATGGATAACATGTGATATAATTTGGTTTTTTCTTAAATGTTAGATACTTCTTCATCGATAAATACATATATGTGAATTTCAACTATATATAAATTATATTATTACGTCCTTTATAGTACAAAGTATTCTCTTTCACAAAGTACTCAAAGTACGGTAGGTCAGTATAGGTATAGGTATAAAGACAAAACTGAATTACTTTCTACAAATATTAAAGAAACTTCTAATATAGTACATCTAAATATTTCTAATAAATAAGAATTATTTATACTTTAATGGCAACTACAGTTGTATTCTAAAGCACAAAACAGCACAGACAATTTAAAATATTTAAAAAGGAACTTGCGGAAGTATACAAATAGAAATCTTTGAGGAATCACATACACTTTAGTTCACTCTTCATCAGTCAGTCCCAGGGGACGGCGGCGAGACTTCTTAACGTCTGCGAGTTTATTGTGGAACAGAGCTTTTGTAAGCTTCATTGAAATTAAAGGATTTTATTGTTAGGTATATAATGTGTTTGCTTGCATAATTGAAATGGGGTGGCAAGATGGTGGAAGGAAAATATTGATTCCTAGCACCGTCGTGTCTCCGTTTGTGTCTTACAAAATACAACATATGTCTATTTAATTTATGAGGCAAGGCAGGGGGACGCCTCTGTTGGCCCGGAGGGCTCTCCATGTATGAAGAGGTTGTTGCTTGATGGCAGTGGACTGGGCGGATGTTGTATAGAGAATGGAGAATACATTGACTGGGCTTAAATTATAATTTTCATAATATAGTATTGTCATGTATATTATTCATCATCATGTATATTATTAACCAGGTTTTTCGTTAGTCTCTCTCTATATAGAAAGTTCAACGATGGGTTCCGTCATCTAAGACACAATGTGTCAAAAATAGAGGATAGAAGAAGAAAAAGCGGTTTATATGAGATCTCGCGAATTGAAATACAAGTGTAATTTATTATGATAATATTTTATGATAATGATGTTTTTTCAGAAAACGTATAACAATATGAACGTAGCGGGATTTCAACCCGCGCGTCTTTGGAAACCGTCCAAGCGCTCTGATCAACTAAGCCATATGTTCACCTAAACGTACTGCTTAGTTGGAAAAATATTTAATGTATAAAAATTTAAACGCTGCGTTCAATTTTTTATACGTTTTCTTAATAAGTTTTTTTTTTCGTAACTGTGGAATAACAAAAATGTGGATTAAATAAAAAAATCAGCTTAATACTTACATAATATGTATATAAAATTAGACCAACACTCATAATCACAACAATGAATAAATACGTTTCAAACATAAAAATTAGTCAATTTATTTGCAATCTTCAAAGAAAGTTGAATAGTATAGAATAAACCTAACAATTTAGTATAGAATAGATATAACTTATAGACTGTATTATCCATTGTAGCGATCGTAGAAATAAATTTCTTCCGCAGAAACGTGACCGCATGGCTGCAACTCCTGTACGTGTTTGGCACTCGCCGTCTTGCTGCTGAGAACTTGCTGGTTAAGTCTTATCATTTTATACAATAGAAACAATAAAGAATTGTGTTTTAGTACGCTTTGTTAGAGTTATTTTTCGAGGAAGGGGAAAGAAAAAATGTCCTGTATGACTGTAAAAGCGATTGCTTTGTATTTGTGGGTTTGATTGCAACCCAGGCAAACCAGGAGAAACGTTTAACTTAAAATTTATACGTTTCTGCCGTCTGTTTAGTAAAAATATGATTTTCTGCCATTCAAAAAAATAATTGTTATAGACTCTTCCTGAAGCTGACAAAAAGAACCTACCAAATTATAATTTATTTCTAGAAAATTGGAATGTAAATCAATCTTTAGATTACTAAATGTTACGAATAAAACAACTAAAAATAGTAGGTTAAAAAGGTCTAAACGTTCATCTTGAAAGATCCAATTAAGATATAACAATCAAAACAATATATCGATCATTAAGTGAAATAATTATGTAATTGCACTTATTTCATAAAACAACTTAAATATTTTGATTCAGACAGAAATATTATTTACAATCTTTGATTCAGTTTCCTGCAATATTTCAAAAAGTGTAAATACGACACAGCTAATAAGCGAAACATGTATGAAATTAATTAAGTAAAGTTAAATGTATGATAAAAGTATTAAATGTTGCATAGTTAATAGTAGTAAATGTTGCTTATTAAATATATCATTTTGTAGGCGTGACTTATGTACCGCCGGCGGCTCGCATGTGCTTCTGTACGCAGTCAGGACACTGTCGTACGCTGGCTCGCGGCGTAATATTACGTGCTACGAGCTAGGACTAACTACTACTGATTTATACCGCCTTGATTGCTAGTAAGAGTTGCTTAATTGCGTATTATAATATATCTATAAATCTTATAGCTTTTATCGTGACGTAAACTATAATATAAGTTACGAGAATTATTGTATTTTTGTGAAATGTTTTCAGTTAGATTGGAATATGTTTTTAGATGACTAGTCAATGTCCACGTTATTTGTGAGATTTTAAGATTTAAAATGAAAAATCCGGGATTTTCCCTTTCCATAGGAATTTTGAGAGATCCTCATTTAGTATTCTATCTCATTTTCTTTCTCTAACCTACTAGTACTTTCTGGAATTTAGGCTTCACTTGATTTGATTAATTTAATTAAGAATGTGGAACTTATTTAATGATAAGCCTTTCCTATTGAGCAACATCTACTGGGCAATACCTATTTCAATAATCGTATTTTCGTTTTCACCGACAAGACAAAGTGCAGTACTAGGATTTGACACCATGCCATTTAAAAATCGCTCTTATTTGGGCAGAAATTAGAGAACCGAGTGATAAAACAACATTCTCATTCAAATAAGGTAACGTAAAGATAAAAATAGTTAAACTAAACAAAATAATAAATGAATATAACATATTCTATACATCATCACGTTTAAACACCAGGAATATGAGTAGGATAATGAAGGAGACGAAGTGATTAGTTAGCTTAGTGTTAAAACCGCGACATGCAATTATGCATAGTAACTTGCGTTGCGAGTATGTAGTGGTAGTAGGTTAGATTACATACATACTCGTATATTACAACGCGTTGTATATGACATTCTACCAGCGTATTCTCTTATATAGCACTGCGTGTTGTGATAAAGCTTGCTGGCTTGTTTAATAACTTTTGTAATAGTTGTGGAGATCCTATGTCACATTTTTATGCAAGTTTTTTTTTTTGCTTTTTTTATATAAGCAAAATAAAATATAAATGATATAAGCAAAAATATTAGGTAACCTTAGGGCTAGTCGTGTGTAGGGGCGCATGACAGTCACCATGCAAATCAAAAATTCGTCAAAAAGTGGGAAACAGAGGTTCTTTGCACTTTTTTTCAATGCTTACACTGCTATATGAGGGCGTGAGCAGCGTAAACTAAAAAAAAAAAAATAATTAAACCTTCACACAAAAAATCAGTTCAAAGTTTTTACTAAATCAAATTTGCTTATTTTAGATTTGAAAAATAATTAAGTAAACAGTTTACTTTTGCTGTCACATATCATACCATCACCACAAAAGTTTACAAATGATTAAAAAGTATACCTGTCTTTATAGTAGCAATGATCGAGGAGCATCGCTCTAGAGCCGCACTAAGTAAGCACTCGCACGTATATTTATAGCTACACCTCACAATACATAATGGAGGCGGAACATCGCGTGCGCTATGAAATATGAAGATACGCTCCATTCCTACCAAAAAACACAGTAAATGCCTCAGATAAGGATATGAAATAACGATGGTTATTGTTTCGAAGTCATAGAACGGGAATGGTGCAAATCGTGGCCAAATTGCTTTCTTGGGTGAACTGCTTTTTTAAAGATTTTTTATTTAGTTCAGCTAAAATTATGAATAAAAGTGTAAGTTTAATATAATTATTTTTGTGTTTTTAATATATGGTCATTAATTTGTCGTCTTAAGGGAGTGTTTGCCATCTGTATCTGACAAAATTTTATGGCTATATGAATTGCATATTATTTTAGTAAAATAATCTTTTTGCCAATATTATAAATGAAAAAGTTTGTGAGGATGGTTCCACTTTCAACGGATTTAAATGAAACTTCACAGTAATATAACTTATACATCAGAATTATACACAGGCTGCAATTTATATAAACAATTTGCATAATTTGGTTATTATGTAAAATAGTTTTAAGCGGGCAAAGTAGCGTTTGTATCGATAGTTGAACCTAAAAATCAATCAATCAATTTTGATTCGAATACAACTAAACCCCTGGCCCTTAAAAGCGTCTCGTTTACTCATAAAACACTGACTTCCGGCACAGCAATATTTATTTATTACTTCACAAATTATTAATATTTATTTTATATAAAGATCACACAAAACATAAACATATTATAAGCACAAACATTTCATACGTATAATCTCATCGCCAACTTTCCCTTAGACGCGAATCTTGTCATCTGTTACACAGATACTTCTCAAGCAATTAAGAAGTACTTCGCAAATATTTGTGGATGTTTTAATTTATTCGTGTCGTGTTCTAACGGAACACGTGAGCTTGTTTATTCTTTGACACGACGAAGTTAAGATCGGAGTGAGGATGTTAAATTTTGTTGGTGTATCATTTGAACTTTATATGTTTTTAAATTGAATTATTTTATGTTGATAATATATAACTAGTGATATATAAGAAATGGCTGAGTAAATTTAAATGTGTAGGTCGTCGTGGCACAAAGGCACGACTATATGCGCAACGATTGTGGATTCGATCCCACTCTTGGGAATGTTTTATTTTTTAAACGTTTCGTTGAGTTCCGCCACTCAACTCGCAATGTCACGTTAATGCGTACAATAAAATTTACACTATAAACATTCATTACCTTTTTACCTGTTGATCTGCCGTTTACTTGATTTGGTATAAGATAATGTTAAGGCACTAAACATCTAAAACCAATAACGCTGTATCCCGCACACGGCAGGGTAGGCGGAAAGAAAGACACACCTAGTATTAAGACACACCGTCCCCCACTTTCCGCCAATTTCTGGAGGCATTGCGCATTGAGTGGCGGAATTCAACGCCACGCTATCCCCTCGACAGCAAAGCGAAGAAGTGAAAATATAAATGTAAGTAAATATTTTTTCTCTTCGAGTGGGGATGGAACCCACAACTAGTCGATTGTACAGTCACACTCTGTGCCCCTTCGCCACGACTAGCTTCATGGCCTATTGTATTATCGATATTTATATTAAATTAATATTACATAATATATAAATGAATAATATAGTTTGTATAATGTATACATTAAGTGGTAAGAATTTCAATCATTTATAATCAGTAATATTGTAATATTTCTTAATATACGCAACCCAAAGTTTCGTGCAGGAAAGTTTGGAACAAACACGGGTATACTTCTGAAATTCCCAACTCTCAGATTTATTACCGCCTCAATTCGCAGCGTAATTTATGAGAAATTTTGTATCATCGTATACTTTAATTTTGATTTATTTAAATTTTATTCGATTTCTCTAAATATGAATTGTATTTAAAATAAAATTGAATTAAATAATAGATCTATTAACTATTTATATCAATAAATATTTTTACCGTTTATAAATTGGATTTGTAGATAACCTAATTGAATGTTTTATTAATTGAAGATAAATTAAAACAAAAAGATTTCTTAAAATTTTATTTACACATATTTTATTATTAGCATATCGTTAGTACTAATTTTGGCAGTATACCTTATATACATACTAAAATCCTGTCGTAACACTGGATTATTTTATTATCTGTGCAATGTCAGCGCGGGAATTTTTAATCTATTTAAATATTGTGTGTGCAGCGGGCGGGTCAATTGTGACTATGTAAATATATTTTAGGGGAACAATGGGGCACAAAAGACTCTGTTTGCTTTGCTAATTGAATTCATTGTGGCTGCTTAAACGATTTTAAAGTTGGTTTTGTACTAAAAGCATCAATCAGTTAGAAAATTATAGTGATGGCGTCTGTCTAACAAGATTGTATTTCGTCGTACGTAATGAAGAGAAATATGCAAGTAAGTTTGTTCTCACATATTTATATGATTTTGATATACCTCTTTTATGAGCATTCTTAAATCGTTGTTGTTATTAACAGAACAAGACAAAAGAATATTTATGTAATATAAATATTTTTTATTTAAAAAAAATGGATGTAATTTTTGAGTATAATTTAATAACTGATTAAGTTTTTCTAGTAAAATCATGTTCTAAAGTAAAATATTCGCGCTATATATCTTTAAGCTCAGTGGACGATCACTCGGCCACTGTTCAAAGTGGTCCGCACGCGTGCATTCATTACGGCGGGTTTTAATCGTTTTTGGACAAATCTCGGATGGATAATGTATGGTCGGGGACACGTTACAATTGCAGGCTTTATTAACATAATAAATCTCTGTAGAGTAGTGTTGGCGTGGCAATTAAAATGTTCACTTTGTCTTGTTTGTATATTTAAATCTTAATGAGCCGGTAGCATCTGTTATTCGCGTGGGTAACTTAATTTATAATTCAGCTTTAATATGGAAAAATAGTGCAAATCTTCGAAAATTGACTGCTACAAACTAAAGTAACGAAAGGGTTTATTAGTAAAAAAAAATCTAAATGCTGTTTAGAGTATATCATATTTCCACATTCCTTCCATATACAAAAAATAAAGGAACAGAGTGATTGGATTTTAAGCTCTACAATCTGATGGAATTCTAATACATAATCATATCATGCATATGCCAGTGTTTGACTGTAAGAGCGTTGATAGTAACTTCAATCCTCTGATAAACTAAGCGTTAAGTTTATTTATTTATTCAAATTCGCCTGTTGTGGCGCATTAGCTATTAAGGTGAATACTAACCAGCTAAATTCATCACCTATTAAGGTGTATACGGCATATGACAATGGATTGAATACGATATATAGATACGTATTTTTTTATAAAAATAATAAGCAAAACATGTACCTATATTTTATTTAGATATGTTAAAGGAGAACAGGTTACAAAATAAAATTGAACTACTACGGATAATTTTGCTTAAAACGAGGAAATTTACGTCTGTTATTTAAAACACAAGGTCTTGATAATCCCTATGTCGACGCTGCTAAGCGGGAAAATGCGTGATAACTGTAATTAGAATGATAAATTTAGTAAAAATCTTATTTTTGCTATTTTTAGATCTATGTAAATATAGTTATAGTATAACTTTGAAGATTAAGAGCTTTTCTTCATTTGGTTAAAAGAAAATTCTAAACAGAAATCTTGAACGTGCGCTTGAAAACATCTTATATTTTTATGTATCTTTTTCAAAGTTTAAATGAAAACCGCCCGCATATTGACCCAGTTATATTTGAGTTTCTGTTTCTTATAAACTTTTATTTGTCTCGGAGTTCCTGGTTTTATGGACATTTCGAATTAGGACATTGTTAAATTTTTGTTTCTTAGAAAATCATTTTTGGTCGGACGACTTTTTGATTTGCAGCGCTCCTTCTATTCGCCTGAAATTGTTTATTCTTGCTTATTTTTAAGATTTTTGGATCTTCACTTTATTCAAAATACTCTAAGTCTCGTTCTATTTTTTCCGTGTATACAAAGCTACGTTAAAATTGTGTTTTGTGAATATAAATTTGTTAAATTATATTATTAAAAGAGGGCGAGGTGCTGCAACGGCACAGCATTTGGTTGTAAACGCGAGGGTTCGATTCCCAATCGGGGTAATAGATTATTTTTATTCAGTTTCGATTCTATGCACATTTGACTTTTATTGGCTAAGGTAAATGTCAAATATTTTTTAACTCTTTTTAGATAGGGAAAATTTGTCTATATATTTATCTAAGTTAGTATAAACGTCATTCAAAGTTTTTTTCGTAGAAATGAAGACATACTCTATAAAGATATATTATTACTTACACATTCTTAAACTAAATTGGTCTCTTAATGATTAGAGTACCTACATTTCTTCGTAAAAAGGGGTCTTTTTCGTAAGTTTTGATGATTATAATTCTAAATACTTCAGTGGAGAAATGAAGGTATTTTTAATACATACAATGTCAATTATTAATATAATGTCTTGATAAAAAAAATTATAATGTATTTGTATTAACAAATGTTTGGATGTGTTATTACATAAGTGTTCTCATTTCTCTCTTTTTATTTGTTTCCAGGTCTTCTGTGTAGTATCTACATCGACGCTCTTGTTTGCACTTTCTTGAAAATTCTTTATTTTATCGTGGTAGTCTAAAAAAATTTATGAACACATTTATAGAGATCGCTAACAATTGAATCTTTAAATTGGACATGTCTGTTAATATTCTTTCCAATAAAATATTACACACCTCAACCATTACCTCCATTTCTAGTTGTTGATCATTTTGAGAGAAATCTCTACTTTGTTTCGTGTGACATGTACAGCCATATATCGTGTGATTACACATTTACATATGTGATCACATATGTGATCGTATATCATATATTTGTTCAGCTTCACGTTGCCTATGTCGATGCTTATATGGTAGGTAGATAGAATTCAGTGTCAGGCACTCCTTTGTCCGCCGTCCGCCTAATGCCGTGGCATAGTGTTGAAAAAAAACCGACTGGTTGTGGGTTCGATCCCCACTCGAGGAGATGAAATATTTACCTAAATTTATATTTCCATTTCTTTGCTCTGGTGTCGAGGACAAGCGCGGCGTTGAGTTCTGCCACTCAACACGCAATGCCTTCAGAATTCGGCAGAAAGTGGGGAACGGAGTGTCTTAACACACTAGGTTCCCTCTGCCTACCCTGCAATGTGCGGGATACAGCGTGAAGCTGATTATTTGATTTTATTATTATCTTATTTGATGGTAGCGTAACGGCGCGCTTTGTCTTAGAGAAATGACAAAATGAAAATAGTTCATTTCTATTATTAGAGATCGAACCTGTAACTAACGCAATTTCAATCTGATACTGTCTCACCACTTCACAATGGTCTCTAGAATAATTTTTCTAGCTTTATGCTGTATCCCGCACATGGAAGTGTACCAGGGAAAATAGTGTTAAAGCACTTTGTTGCCATTAAGACTTCTATTCCGTCGAGTTTTGGAAGCATTGCGTGTTACCCTTGGCCTCGTTACCGGAGCAATAAAACTATAAAATATTTCATTTTCTCAAAGTAGAAATCGAATCCACAACCTGTCGCGCTTACAGTCGCACGCTTGTACCCTTGCGCCACAACAGACCTCTAGATTAAATAACAATCTAAAGTAAAATCGCTGCCTATCAATTAAAATTTAAACGTTACCAAGTAGGTATGATGATACGTTCCTTCCATTATATCGTTTTTCCATATTTATACCAATAAATGATGCATTAAAGTTATTTTACAAGAATTGAACGATCTTATTTCGTCCGCATCTATTATAAAACGCCTTACAAATCTTTTCATCTTCCTGAGGAACGTGGCGGTATAACGGAACGCTTATTCTATTGCAATTGATATCATATTTTTTTTGACATTGACTAACTTTAAACGAGTATTAGTTTCAGCTTAAGTTTCAATTATTTTTTGTGATTAAATTAAAAAGACTGAAAAAAAACTAAATAAATTAGCGCATTTACTTATTGTGCTAGTTCCTCCCCAATGAGTATGCTTTCGGCATAATTATAATATCTAATAATAGTCTTATTTTGATACATACGCGAATCTCCATAGATTGACGTAGTAATTTTAAAAATTGACAAAAAAATTTATAATCCACTTTTATAAGTGGTAATAATATAAATTATATTATTTTAATTAATATTATAATAAAAAGCTGCCTTTTACTATTTATATTGTTGAAATATTATTAAAAAATATAGCATTTCCGTAATAACGCCAAATGGAGGCAGATTCGATTACCGGTTGTGAAGACTTTCCGCTCGTTTGCATCATTAATGCGTCCCGCATTATTAGGATAAACTCGCGTTTATCAGAGGGGAGGATTGTATGGATAATGTACATATATTTCTTAAAATATATGTATATCTATGTATGTATATCTTTCTGTATGTGAGGCCAGTCGTGGCGCAGGGGCACAAAGTGTGAATGTAAATCGACTGGTTGTGGGTTCGATCCACCTGATGAAATATGTACTTAAATTTATATTTCGATTTCTTCGCTCTGGGGTCGAGGTAAAGCGCGGCGTTGAGTTTTGCCACTCTACACGCAATGCCTCCAGAACTCGGCAGAAAGTGGGGAACGGAGTGTCTTAACACTAGGTTCCCTCTGCCTACCCTGCTGTGTGCGGGAAACAGCGTGAAGCTGATTTATTTTATTTATTTATATCTGTATGTACTATATCTGTATGTATAGTACTTATATGTATATTATACCAGTCGTCGCCCGTAAAATTTACTCGTCAAAGTGTTTGTTTTTAAGAGTACACATCCAGATTTATGTTTCATTTTATTTAACAGGTCATGCACAAGTTAAAGTGAATAATTTACAAAACCTTTTAAAGTAATAAAAGTTCAAATGTAATAATTTGTTATATTTTTAAAACGAAAATTTTGGGAAAGATTTACATTCTACTAATATTTTAAATGGGAAAGTTTTTGAGGATGGACGTTTTCCACTTTCAAAAATATAAAAATTCCCGTACATTTTCATTTTATACGTTATTCTAAATAAGTTATTGAACTAAGAGAAATAGGTTTATTTATCATTTTATAAAAATTCGCGACGAGCATACTGAAACATTCACATTTAAATATTCCCACGAAAACAATAATCCGGAAAGCAATATACTGTCAAGTCTATTTTGGTCTAGTCATACTACATTTATAGAAGCCACCAAAGATGTCTTGTTCCACGGCCTTTCCATACATATTCAAAGGACCTATTTTCATGCCGTCCCCTCAGACTTACTTGAAATGTATATTTGATGATGTAGGGTATACAACGAGCGACTTAAACGCTCAAAAAAATATTACCTTAGGCTTTATTCTTTATAAAATAAAGCCTAAAATAGTGGTTTGGAATGTCTTTGGAACGACACTAGTGGTAGACTGTAGGTAGTGTAAAAGGTTTCTAAGGAGCTGTTTAAGGCAGTTTATATGCGCTCGGTCGGATACGGTGGACGGAGTAATTCGCAGGGTCTCTTTGTCTTTCTTTGTGTTTATTAAAAGGTCATGTCTTTCATTATTGTGTATGTATGTAAATAGTTTATTGGGGAAGATGAGTGAAATGTCAAAAAGGGTCGTGGTATCGGTGGCGAAGACAAAGCTGTATTCAGAAAGTAAACTTCCAAGTATAAATTTATTTATTTATTGAAGCCAGTCGTGGCGTTTATCCCTGCTTGCGACTGTAAACGCGACAGTTTTTGGGTTCGATTTTCACTTGAGGAAATTAATATTTTCGTTTCTTCGAGTTCCGTGTTTTTTCGTAACTGCGTTGAGGTCCGCAACTCAATATGCTATGCTTCTAGAATTCGGTGGAAAGTGTGGATATTTTTTAATGGGAACAGAGAGTCTTAACACTCGGTTCCAGGTTTCCTCTGAATGCCTTGCTTTACCTGTTACTCAGAGTGAAGCTATAAAAATAACAATTTTTCTCTTGTCTATACATTAAGAAGAGAAGTTTATTAATATAATATTTTTTACATCTTCACCATATTCCCGGCATAGCAACCATTCTAGGCGTAGGGAAACTAGCATAAAGACACCGCACTCTCCTCATTGCAGCACTTTGTCCACTTTTGTTCCCCCGTGTATGGATCGAACCCAAAACCATCGCGTTTACAGTCTTAGTTTTGTAATGTACCTATACTTACCATAAAATGAAAACTAAAGCATAAAAACTTGGTAGAAGTCGTATACTTAAGGCCACCTTATACTTAGTGCAAACTTATTATAACTAAAATAATGAAGCAAACAACAGTTTCACGTTCGGGGCTAACTAATTGTGAGTCTCACAATAACTTAATGCTTGAGCAGAAAATGAAGTTAGTCAATGAAGAGAAGGCAGAAGAAACCTAGTGTTCAGAAATTCCGTTCTTTACTTTTTGTCTAATTTCCAAAAAAATACTTGCTGAGTAGCGGAACTCAACGCCGCCCTTCTTCTACCAGTGTAAAGAAATTAAAATAAATAAAATATAATCCCAAGTGGAGATTAAACCAACAAGGCGGTTATTATTTTTAGCATATACTTGGATGAGCCTTGAATTTGTTCTTAGCAATCTATTGGATTTTTTTTTATAGAGCACGGAATTATTTGTCATTCAATTTATTTTTGTTATGCCAGATAAGGAGTTAGCGACATTTTGGATAATAAAAACGCCTTTTTTCCTTAATATACTTGCAACTTTCTGGAGCAAAAAAATCCTGGAAATCTATCCGAATGACACATTTAAAACGTTGAGGTAAAGCGAAATGATCCATTTAAAATATTTAATTAAAAACTTTTCTGACTCGAGTTACGGCAATGGGGAAGGCGGCGAAATTCGATCAATTTAGTTCCCTAGAGATATCGATACGATTACAGAACTTTTGCGATTACCGCCTTTGCCCAGGACTGTAGTAATTCCGACCTATAAAATGATCATTATCTCGGATTAATAATACATTTTCATATAAAAAAAACATAAAGCGTTTGTTTGTGACTTGAAAATAATTGCGTTTTTTCACATATGTACGTGTTTTATTTTTTTTGTCTTTCTGTAAGTCCGTACCAAGCTCTGGATTATCAGAACCCAGTTTTTTGGGACTTTCACTGTAACATAGTGGGGGCTGTGGAGTAACATTATGGAAAATTTTTATTCCCAAATTTCCACGGGATAAGAAATAGCCTATATGTTGCTCAATTATATTTATATATCATGTATACCACATGACAATTTTTGCGAGCAACATCTAATTAAATTCCAAAACATTTAAATAACGATTTATTAAGTGTATAACAATATAGATAACCATACCAAAATAATAAGCCCTAATATGAAATAAATATTCATATAGTTCAAGCGGGCAAAGCTAGAGAGGTAGAGTCGCTTGTCTTTTAATAAATTCTCGACAATACATTACAAAGTAATATCTCAAATTTATTAGAATTAATAATACTAGTGCTACATAAACATAAAAAAATTAACTGCTTATTAGTTTTTTCTTTTTAACATTTTTCTGTAAGCATCTTATACATTCTGTAAAAGAACTTAATGATGTTTTGTCCCAATGCACTTAAACAACAACGTACTCCTATGTACGTAATAAATCCTTTAAAAGCATCTCCGATGAAAGAGCATATGTAAAATTATTATAGTTACATACTAAGTAAAGGGTACCGTTAGCAAAAATTGGTAAACAGAATAACTGGTTACTAAATTGACTCTTATATTTTTCGAAAGAATAATGGATGAGACATATGCTTTGTAAGCATAATAAAAATATTTTTTCCCCATTTCTTTTACTGTCATTATTATTAGAAAATATACGACGTACTTGTAAAATTATATACTGAAGCGTGAAGTAACAGACGGGCATTCAGAAAAATACATCTTCCCTTTGTACGGTACCGTAATATTTCTCGCGGCCCACTTTTGTCTTTCATTTTTCTCTGTCAATGTAAATATCTTGCGATATCATGGAATACAATAATAATATATTATGTTCTTTAAATATAGAATTAAAGAGGTGAAATGCAAAATGTGATTTTTATTAATAGAAGCTGTCGTTTGCTTCCTTTAGATGATACTGTAGGTGAAATTTTACTGTAGGTATATCAATATATAGTAGTAGATTTTCACTGAGTTTATCATAAACTCACTTGTTTGTGTAAATACCCTATACCTCTAATATGATTCTTTCTTATACTGTAAATTTGCAATACGAGTACACGAGCTAGTAATCAATTTTTCATTTATCTCAAAAATTGTTAATCAGTTATGAGAATAAATTTTTATAGGTTGTTATAGATTTTTATTTCGCATTTGATTTTAAACCAGTTTTGGTGCCTTTTGAATAAAAGAAAAATAATGATACATAAAAAATTTATGTTTCCGTTTTTGTTTATGGTTCCTTAAGACTACTTTGCTTCTGCCCACTACTTGCAGCATAAAGCAAAGCAGCAAGATTTTTTTTCTGTTTAAAGCTAGAAATAAATAGATCTTATTATATTTTTTCATTAGACATTATTATACGTATGAAGGAATACTGTTGCTGAAAATTGTTGTATACTTTTCATAATATTGAATTATGAAAAGAATAAAAAGATAGCGCGATTATCTAATATCTAGCGAGCAAATTGGTTAAAATCTAAATCTTTTCTTATCTAATTTAACCAATTGGCTTCATTCTTATTTATTATAGTTTTTCTAATGAACGCTTCGTTACGTACCGTTTAACATATTTCACAAGATTTTAAAATTTAAATTCGGTAATGTATTAAAGAAGCTAAACCGCTTATGATAAATCAGCTAAGCATCTCTACCATAAAAGATATACTAAAAAAACAATGCATAACATAAAGCAAAGCCAACTCCGAGCCCTGTTTAATAACATAAAGGAAAATAAATCTGTTAAAATCTACTTTTATCCGCCACGCCCGTTTCTAAACGAATTAGATTTATCGCAAATCAAATTAAACGTCACAACGGACTCATTAATGAAGTTAACCGACCTAATTATTCTTTTTTAAATTTGAAACAGGGAAATAAAGATATAAAAAAATCATTTTCACAACGCAAAATTCTGATTGTATTGTCTTGACGGCGCGGCGTGACGTTTAAAGGAAAACTGTTTTGACAGTTGCTGTATTATCTTCTTAAATTTATTCGTATTTCATTTTATTTTAGTTAATATTTTATTCATTTCAAATGTTATGTCAAAGATTAGATATTAATTTATTTAGATATTAATAGTTACAAAAAATTAAGCAAAAACAAGAGCTTTCATAATTATATGAAAAAATTGTATAACAATGAACAATAATATGGTTAATAAATATTAGATTAATTTCATTGTTGATATGGCATTCATTCAACACGGAATGCCTCCAGAATTCAGTAGAACGTGCGGAACGACAGTGTCCTAAAGGGAACGGAGTGTCTTAACACTGGGCTCACAGGTGCTGTTTGCCTATCCTGCTACGCGCGAGATGTAGCGTAAAGATAAATAAACATATGGCTTTACATGCAAATATTTAAACTACTAGTTACGTATGACATATGAGTACATAATAACATTGATTATTATTATTTAATCATCATCCAATCATATTAGTAGATATCAGATCATTTTGATCATTTGCATTATAGAACTGCTATTTATGGTAACTACAGACGTAGACACAGATAAAAGAATAGCTACTCTAAGAATATGATGGAATATTATTTTTTCTCTCTAAAAACACCAGAACTAAAAATTACACTCGGAGAATAGAATGTCTCTGTAAATAATATGAAATCCACGAGTTCATTTACTCTTGTGGAGCTCATATGATCACACGCAAAAAATTACATTTTTGGTATGGGAACTCTCCTTAAATTTAAGTTTAATTTTATATCAATTATTTCTTTTTAATAAAAAAATAATATACAACTAAATATATTCATATATATATATATATATATATATATATATATATATATATATATATATATATATATATATATATATATATATATATATATATATA